>CM050214.1:27700206-27712706 GCA_027475355.1 Coilia nasus
AGAGAGAGAGTCTGAGATGGAGAGAGGGAGAGTCTGAGATGGAGAGAGAGAGAGAGTCTGAGATGGAGAGAGAGAGAGTCTGAGATGGAGAGAGAGAGAGTCTGAGATGGAAAGAGAGAGAGTCTGATATGGAGAGAGATAGAGTCTGATATGGAGAGAGATAGAGTCTGATATGGAGAGAGATAGAGTCTGATATGGAGAGAGATAGAGTCTGATATGGAGAGAGATAGAGTCTGATATGGAGAGAGGGAGAGTCTGAAATGGAGAGAGGGAGAGTCTGAGATGGAGAGAGGGAGAGTCTGAGATGGAGAGAGAGAGTCTGAGATGGAGAGAGAGAGAGTCTGAGATGGAGAGAGAGAGTCTGAGATGGAGAGAGAGAGTCTGAGATGGAGAGAGAGAGTTTGAGATGGAGAGAGGGAGAGTCTGAGATGGAGAGAGAGAGAGTCTGAGATGGAGAGAGGGAGAGTCTGAGATGGAGAGAGAGAGTCTGAGATGGAGAGAGAGAGAGTCTGAGATGGAGAGAGAGAGTCTGAGATGGAGAGAGAGAGTTTGAGATGGAGAGAGGGAGAGTCTGAGATGGAGAGAGAGAGTCTGAGATGGAGAGAGGGAGTCTGAGATGGAGAGAGAGAGAGTCTGATATGGAGAGAGGGAGAGTATGAGATGGAGAGAGGGAGAGTCTGAGATGGAGAGAGAGAGAGTCTGAGATGGAGAGAGGGAGAGTCTGAGATGGAGAGAGAGAGAGTCTGAGATGGAGAGAGGGAGAGTATGAGATGGAGAGAGGGAGAGTCTGAGATGGAGAGAGTCTGAGATGGAGAGAGGGAGAGTCTGAGATGGAGAGAGAGAGTCTGAGATGGAGAGAGAGAGAGTCTGAGATGGAGAGAGAGAGAGTCTGAGATGGAGAGAGGGAGAGTCTGAGATGGAGAGAGGGAGAGTCTGAGATGGACAGAGGGAGAGTCTGAGATGGACAGAGGGAGAGTCTGAGATGGACAGAGGGAGAGTCTGAGATGGACAGAGGGAGAGTCTGAGATAGAGAGAGGGAGTGAGAGAGAGAAAATGGAGAGAAAGTGAGAGTGAGACAACGGGAGACCGGGAGACCGTGAGACCAAAAGAGAATGCTTAAACTGGTATGCATGTACCACAGAGAGAGATGAAGAGAGAGGAGGAGAAGAAAACATGAGAATGAGAGAGAGAGTGACAGAATGCACTGAATCTTATGAGAGGGTGTGTGTTTTAAATAAAAGATGAGAGTAGTGCCTCCACGCACACACACACACACACACACACACCGACACACACACACGAAGAGGGAGCTGCAGCTGGGGGGTTCACAAGTGTGCTCCCCTCTAATCCCTCTGATGAAAAGGCTTTTCCTTAGGATCATGTCGGGGGGGGGTGTGGGGTTTAGGTTCACCAGGGCAGCACCCCATCACACTGCTACATCACCCCCTCTAGCCATCTTTGTCTTTCTCTTTGTCTCCATCTCTTACTCTCCCTCTCTTCTCCTGTGCATGTTCTCTTTCTGTCCTGTCCTTCACGCACACACTCGCACTCCCACACACTCCCCCACTCGCACGCCCACAACCCTCCACTGACAGCGACTCCCCCCTCCTCACGCAAAACACTGCTCTCTGGAAAACTCCATGTGCTTCTCTCCCATTGGCTGCCTGTGAAAGGGATGATGTCATACTTTAGCATGCAGGCAAGCGAGGAGAGGAGAGGAGAGGAGAGGAGAGGGGTCGAGGTGCTGCTGGTCGCCTGCAGCGAGGCGGGGGCAGGGAGAGGGGACACACCACACACACACACACACACACACACACACACACACACACACACACACACACACACACACACACCACCTCCTCACACCCCCAGCATCAGCATCAGCAGCAGCATCCTCTTGCCCCACAGGGCTCGAGGCTCCATCCTGCTCCTCCATAAGCTCAGCTGAAGGACGGAGACAGACAAAGGGGTTCACCTTTCACTGCACCCCCAATACTGCTCTCATAACCCCATTTTCTAGGGGGCTGCTTTTCTTTCTTTTTTTCCATGACCAGCTGTGACTCCAGTTGAGAGACTGAAATATGTGGATCGTGATATTTCTCATCACATCCACAAAGAGCGGAGTTGCATCTGGCATTTTTAGTGGAGAGAAATGCACAAAAGGCAATGCGTATTTTATAGGCTTTGTGTTGTGGAAGACGTCAGCGCACATTGGGGTTTATACCATTGTTTGATCAATAGAGATGCTCCCTCTCTGGCGCGTCCCTTCCCCACCCCCCCTGCCCCCCTCCCACTACCACCAGACAGCCAATCGCTCTAATGCAGTTCCCCCGTGGCACCCCCCCCCCTTCTTTTTCTCCCTCCCTCCTTCCCTTTTTTGCTCTCTCTCTCTCTCTCTCTCTCTCTATCTCTCCCTCCCACCCTCCCTTCCTCCATCTCTCTCACACTCCTCTCTCTCTCTCTCTCTCCCTCCCTCCTTCCCTTTTTTGCTCTCTCTCTCTCTCTCTCTCTCTCTATCTCTCCCTCCCACCCTCCGTTCCTCCATCTCTCACACTCCTTTCTCTCTCTCCCTCCCTCCATGTCTCTCACACTCTCTCTCTCTCTGTGTCTCTCTCTATCTCTCCCTCCCACCCTCCCTCCCTCCATCTTTCTCACACTCGTCTCTCGCTCTCTCTCTCTCTCTCTCTCTCAGTATACAGGTGATGTCATTCTTTTTCTGCTCTGCTCTCTCCTCCTCCCCCGCCCTCGGCGTGTTACGCGCTGGGTCTTTGCGGCGGAGCGTCCAATGGATGGGAGCTTCTCCTGGGGGAGCAGGGGAGGGCTAGTGAGGGGGAAGAGCACTCAGTGCAGGCGCTTCGGCCCCAGCACATGACAGACAGGGAGAGAGAGAGAGGGAGGAAGAACAAGGAAGAGGAAGAGCGAGAGTAGCAAGAGAGAAAGGAAAAGAAAGGACGGAAGAAAGAAGAGGAGGAGAGGGAGGGCAGCAAGCAGCAGTTGTGCACCGGGCGCCGTAAAGCAGCGTGCCACTTGTTCTGAGGCTGTGCTGATTTTTGCCGGTAACCGACTTCAACAACCCCCCCCACCCCACCCCCACCCCGCTCCTCCACACCCCCACCCCCCACCCCAACTGGAGTTTTTTTGCACGCGCCCCTCCACCCTAGGATGTGTGGCACACCGGTGCGCCCCGTGGCACCCCAGAAGACTTCTGCCCGCCGTCACTTCCTCCTCCGTCCCTGCTCGGCCGCGGCCAGAGGATGAGCGCCGCTCGCACGCTTCGCCACGCCGCTGAACTTCACAGCTGAACTTTGCAGACGCTCGGCACAGTGAGGGAGAGCACCCCGCCCCCCCACCCTCGTCTCCCTCGCCAGCCCGGAGATGCAGTGAGGGGAAGGAGTGCAGCCAGAGCCCCGTGTGTTCCTCAAGCCCTTCTTTGCTTTCAAGCTGAAGCCTGCACCCTACGTCCACCCACAGAGCCTCTGGAGTTTCCCCTAAAGACACCTGCAGATTTAGCCACCAGCTCATTCTCCCTGGACTGGAAAGCAAACAAAGGGAAGAATTACATCTGCTCTTTCTGTTCTGTCGTTTTTTTTTTTTTTGTCTTTGGTGTTAATTCGTGCCGAGCAGAGGAAACTTTCCTCCTCGCCGCTGGAGAGAGATGGCTTTCCTCGTCCGTTGCTATGCCAACTGCCTGCAGCCATGGTCATCCAAAGTAAGCGATGCCGTAATCCCTCTTGTGTCCCCCTATGGGTGGGATACCGTGTGTGTGTGTGTGTGTGTGTGTGTGTTTGGGTGGGAACGATGCAGATCTTCACAGACGGCTTCTGCAGACTGCAAAAAAATTCCATTCCGAGTGCTTGTGTTTGCAGCAAAAAAGCTGACATGATGTTCTTCTAAATTTCGCTCTGAACTACTGTGGCTTGGATGGCTACCAGATATTATTATGCCTCTCTGTTTGTAGTTCCAGCAGCTCGCTACCCCTGCAGCCACAGGTTACTGTTAATAGGGCAGGTGCTCTATGCCTCAGCCTTATGAAGACATTAGTCAGAAAAAGGGGCTTTTTGGGACATCCGTTTGAATTTGGTCTGTAGCAGGCAGAGGGATATGCTCTAGTTTGGAGTGTCCTGTGGACATTGCATGAGACTGTCTGGTAGAGTGTCTTTTCTCTGCAGTTGGCACTGTTTATCAGGGTTTGGATGGCTTTGATATGATGTCTTTATTTTAGGAGTTGGGTTTGAATGGGAATGTGCCACCAAGGCCTTCCAGCTGTTCCAGGTTTAGATTAAGTCATCTGTTTGAGGTCTGTGAAGTCCCCTTGGAAATCTCTGTTATCCTTTCCATTACTGCTGTTAGGATATGTGCTGATTTCTCTCGTGTTCAAGATATGTATCTTGATGTGTGTGTGTGTGTGTGTGTGTGTGTGTGTGTGTGTGTGTGTGTGTGTGTGTGTGTGTGTATGCTTATACGAGCTGGTTTGTGTGTGCCTGTGGCTGCACACGTGTGTGTGTATGTGAGCTGGTTTGTGTGTGCCTGTGGCTGCATGCATGTGTGTGTGTGTGTGTGTGTGTGTGTGTATACACTCTTGTGTTGTGTCTCTGCAGAGCCACAGGTTCTGCATGTGTGAGGTGTTTGCTCATGCTGTAGAAAGCCCCCCCCCCACCCACCCTCACTGCACCTGGACCACGTGTCCAGCCTGCAGCCCTGTGGTTTGGAAGTGTGTGGGTGTGCGTGGGTGTGTGCTGGTGGGGGGGTACCTGTCTAGCGCTGGATGTCTGTGTTAATGACGGCCCTTTAAGCCCTCTAATGAGGCCTCCAGCGACCACTCGGGCCCCAGAGGTGTCTGGCGTATTTGCATTCCCCTGCCCGCCTGCCTGCCTGCCTGCCTGCCACTGTGCACTGATGCAGCAGGCCACGGAAACGCTCAAGCATGAGCCGTGTTCGCAGACCGATGGCTGATGGGGCTGAATGTGCGTAGAGGGCTTAGGGACCTGAGGTCAAGCGCTGCTTGAGTATTCATGCCACCGTGAATTTGCATTTGACTCCATCCTCCGGAATCGATACCGACTTTACTTAGGGAGTAGAAGAGAAGATAAATGGATTGATTTGTCTTCATTTCAGTGCAGAATGGTACAACGGAATAACATGTCACGTGTCAGAAACACTTGCATTGCACGTGGCTGCAGATTGGAATGAGTGTTGAGATTGTGATTGAAGACACTTGAGGTGGTGAGAGTGCAGCATTCATGCTTGGACTAACCCCCCTTTCACACTGTAGCGTCAACGCCACGCTTCACAACGTTCTACCATTCATTTTCAACGAGAGGCGTGCAACGCCTCTCAAAGCATCTTGGGATCGCGTGAGCGTCGCGTTCATCAGTGGCGTCGCGTCAAGAAGTTGAGCTGAGCTGAACTTCTTGACGCGACACCAAGGCGGTCAACCAATCAAATACGGGCATGGGGGCGCAGCGGGAGAAACCTCCGTTGACTCTCTGTTTACAACGATAATTGAATACGCCCACCGTAGCGTCCTACTCAGCACAGGCAGGGCGTTTTGCAGCGCGTCTTTGACGCTACAGTGTGAAAGGGGGGTAAAAGCTTCTATACTGAAAGAGCTCCTATAGCCACCATTTAATGTCGCAGTGGTGCAGATAGGGCTTAAATCCTCTCCGTTCCTCAGTTGCTTCACTGCACCAGTGGAGGCAGTTTGTTTCTGCTTCTTGCATGTTCCCAGGACTCCATTGCTCAGCCATCTGTTTCTCTATTGGTATGCTTTGGCTGATGAAGTAGTACCAGCACTGATCTGGTTTGATGCTTTATATTTGCAATGCACAGCTGGACAGCGCAAATGCATTCCACCTAGACAACAGAGTGCCAGTGTGTCCGTCAGCGTATTTTCTCACAGGCCCTCAGTGCAGACGAGACCTTAAGCAGGCTTGGAGACAGTGCGAGTTGTTTTGGGTGCTCGTGGCTGATGAGGAGGCACCGTGAGGTTAATGAAGTCCATTAGCTCAGTCTAGAAACTGAAATAGCATTAGGGCCACACACAGATGTGGTCTTGTACCTTTAGATGGAGATGCAGGGGCAGCATTGAGAAGAAGTCCAAGATGTTCCCTAATGTTGGGCAAGAGCCTGTTGGAGAACTGTTATGTAGTTACCCGTGGTCAATTTCTCTAATGTTTGCATTTTTTAAATACATCTGCTCTGTTTGTACACAACAAGAGTGCACTGTAATAGAGTTTAGACCTGTATTAGGTCTCTTTTAGAATAGAACACACACACACACACACACACACACACACACACACACACACACACACACACACACACACACACACACACTCATCCATTTCCACAGTAAGGGCCTTGGCAGCTGTTTGGTCTTGGACGTGTCCGTGGCTTTGGGCTCTGGTCATGCATAATTCAGTGGGCCAGTAATGGTCCTTCAGAGAGAGAGAGGGCCGCGCCACGCAGCCATTGTGCTGCGCTGCAGTTTCACCATCTCCATTCGTCTCCCGGAGGCTGGCTGGCACCCCCCATAAGCTGACATGGCAGGGAGCTCCTTCACGCCGTCATTATCTCCCCTTTTGTAGTCCATTACAGGCAGCCACTGCTGCGCCAGCCCTTGGCTTGTTTTGCTTTCTGTGTGTGTGTGTGTGTGTGTGTGTGTGTGTGTGTGTGTGTGTGTGTGTGTGTGTGTGCTGTATATGCAGTGTATCTGCAGGATCTGTGCTGTGCGGGGTCCTTGTGTGTGTGTTATCCTTTTTTTTTGGAGGGGGGGTGGGGGGCTTACACGTTGGTGATGTCCTCTGTCCCTCCTGTCCTATAGTGGATCATTGTGTGTGTGTGTGTGATGGGGGTGTATGAGGTGGTTTGGAGGGGTGTACGAGCTGATAAGGTCCCCAACCCCTCTTTTGCCATAGTGGATCATTCTGTGCCTCAGTCCCAGGCTGTGTTATCCAGGCTGTGTTATCCAGGCTGTGTTATCCAGGCTGTGTTCTCCAGGCTGTGTTCTCCAGGCTGTGTTCTCCAGGCTGTGTTCTCCAGGCTGTGTTCTCCAGGCTGTGTTCTCCAGGCTGTGTTCTCCAGGCTGTGTTCTCCAGGCTGTGTTATCCAGTCTATGTTCTCCAGGCTGTGTTATCCAGGCTGTGTTATCCAGTCTATGTTCTCCAGGCTGTGTTATCCAGGCTGTGTTATCCATGCCTCATCAGCAATCGATGGCTGTGCAGCACACAGGCATAATCAGGGCCGAGATTAATGGCTCTCTGAATAATACCGCTGGCTACTTTTGGTGGAGCAAAAGCTGCAGATAAATAGATCTGTGGGCAGGATGTCTGTGTGTGTGTGTGTGTGTGTGTGTGTGTGTGTGTTCAGTTTGTCAGGCAAGACGAGATGAAATATGTTTGTCAACAACCATTTTTTGTCATGACTAAGACTAGACAATGACAAGACTAAAACAGTGTTCTAGCTCTTGAAATTATTCTGCATTTTTGTTGATGAAAAAAGACAAGACGGAAATGTTTTGCATCAAATAAAAAACTCAAGAGAAATCTATCTTCATTTTTGTCTTCAAGCTGATACACCTCAACAACGTTACCGGAAGAGTTGCATTCAAAGTTTCTATAGTGGAGAATCTTTGGTTACATTGAATGAACCTGCAGCAGCCCCCATTTCTGCAAGTAGCTTACACCTGCAAACACTGTTTTCTACTACAGCCATGACATGCCAGGAAGGAATATAACTTGATATCTGGTGCTATTTTAAATATTGTTACACTGATAAGAAAACCTAATGTATCTGATGGGAAGGTGGGCAGATTTAAAATATCGAGGAGTGGGTTTGTGTGTGTTGCTTGTACGGGAAGGAAAACAGCCTGCCCCACCATACACGCAGGTAGACACACACACACACACACACACACACACACACACACACACACACACACACACACACACACACACACACACACAAACAAACACACACACACAAGTGTACTCTCTGTGGTGAGTGCTGCTTCGTGGCGCCTTGCCTGCCTAAAGGTGAACTGTAGCAGCAGCAGTGACCTCCAGTCAGCCTGGTATGAAGTGCAGCTGTGCTCCTACTGTACAGCAGTGGGCCATGCACCTGAAGTGGTTGTGAGGCCTGATCAGGGCACAGTTCATCTAAAGACCACAGTGGCAGTGTGTTTCTCCTTTTGCCCTGACCTCTGTGTTTGTGCTACAGTTACGGTCTCTGGTGATGGCCGTGCTGAGCTGACTTGTGAATGTCAGGGTGACATTTTGTTTTTGTTTGTGTTCTCTGTGCAGCAAGGTTTGTTTGCTTATTGTGGAGGATGTCATTGTGGACTGCCCCCCTCTCCTGTCAACAGCGGGGCCAAAAACATATTCAAACACATCTTGAAGAATGCTCAATACTGGACACTTGCAGTGGTTTCTTTATGGAGCCGGGTGAGAGACCCGGACAGCCCATTCTTTCTTTACGTTGCCTGGAAAGTCTGAGTGCAGTTGTATGCAGTGCCCGTGGTGCTGTGCGGTGCTTTGTAAGCGAGATGGCTAGTGTTTGCCTCATGGATTTCCCTTCACTCAGGCTGTGCAGAAGGCCTCCGGGCTCTGAAGCTGGCCAAAGTACCATGTCTTTGTTGCTCAGCACTCCAAAGAGAGACAAAGGAGCTTTTGTTTTGCGAAGAATGATAATTTACGATGGCGTGTTGTGTTGTGCCGTCCCGTGCCGTGGCCTTAATGCACGGCGTATTGATCCTTATCGCCTGCACTTCCTGTCCAGAGGACACTCTAAACCTCCCTGGACGAGCAGGCTAAAAGCCCAGAGCCTCTGTCAGGGGGGAGAATATTGAGATGTTAAAAGCAAAAGGCTAAATAATGCAGGACATTATTGTTTGAGTTTCGTCACTTTGGTTCTTATTTGGAGTGCCATCGCAACCCCCATACATAGATGAGCAGAGAGGTTGAGAGGCAGTGACCCTGGCGTAAATGCCCATGAAAAGCTGTATTATTCCCCGATCATCATCACTCATGCCTGCAGACACTGAGCCTCTGTCAGTGCTGTAGCTGATTTCACTGGTGGTTTCACTTCATTTTTCTGTCACACCTTAAGCCTTCAGAGAGCAGTAATGGCACCTATTTTCAATCCCCCACAAACAGGAAATTGTTTTCTCTCTCTCTCTCTCTCAGCGACCAAATGGCTGTTAATTAGCCATAGTTATCGCCAAAGTGGCTGAAAGCAGACTCAACAGGCTTTGGCTACTATTAACTGATCTCAACACAGACACACACACACACACACACACACACACACACACACAGACACACACACACACAGACACAGACACACACATACAGACACACAGACACACACACACACACACACACACACACACACCAGATTGTAATGCCTTTATCTAACCAGGGCTCCCCATCCAGCCAGCCAGCCAGCCCCCTGACTCCCTTGCTCTAGATTTGGAGTTGATATGGCCACTAATATTCACCCAAGCTGTTGCCATTGTATTACAGCTATTGATTTTTCCAGCGCTGGGGTATCCATGGCAGGACTGTCTGGATCATTTTCAAGGACATTCATAAATATGAAATGTGTCGGGGTAGGCAGGCAGGCAGGCGGGTGGGTAAGGTAGGGTAGGGTAGGGTGGGTGGTTGTAGCCCTGGCAAGCGAATAGAATTGGAATTCAGTCTCTTTTGTCTGCCGCTTCCCTCAGATGAATTCACCACTGTGCTGTGCTGTGCTGTGCTGCGCTGTGCTGTGCTCTGCTGCGCGGTGCTGTGCTCGGCCCCTCAGTCACTGCGGCTTGAGAGGGCCTAATGGCGGCCTATAGATTGACCCTGATAAGAGGCGGGTCAGAGGCAGCCCTCGCCTGCTGGCAGGGAGCCGGAAATTAGGGGGCAGGAGGAGGTGGCCGCTCCCTCAGGAGATCCTTTTAGAATTGGCCTGTGGCTCAGGCGTGTGTGTGTGTGTGGATGTGTGTGTGAGCGAGAGAGAGAGAGTACGTGTGTGTGTGTGTGTGTGTGTGTGTGTGTGTGTGTGTGTGTGTGTGTGTGTGTGTGTGTGTGTGTGTGTGTGTGTGAGCGAGCGAGCGAGAGAGACAGAGAGAGTGAGTGAGAGTGCGCGCATGTTTATGTGTGTGTGTATGGAAGTGTGTGTGTGCGCGCGGAAGGCTGTTGGTGAGGCGGTGGGGCAGGGGGCTAGAGGCGACCCTGGCCACTCTTCCTGCCGGGGGCCCGGGCGGAGGAGCAAGCTGGTTTCCTGTTTCTCCTGACGGCTGAAAGCTGCACGTGTGACCCGGCCGACCTTGCGCCGCGGGAGCAGGATGGGCTGGACCGGACCGGACTGGGTCTGACCGTAGCGGTGAAGCTTCGCTCGGCCTCGTGGGGAAATCACTCAACACATACTACACTCACTACGCTCAAACCCTTTCCTTTTCAATTGGACAGCATCCATGGATAAACAAGTTTGTTTTTGCTTATTGAGGAACCATTCTAATTTACAAGGGAAGAGTACCACTTCCTTGCCAAGCATTGTGTCATTTGGTGCTAGTACGATTAGGCTACTTATATGCTCACTTCTGATGAGCAAGTTTTAGTGTTCACAGGTCAGAGGGTGATTACTGAGCTGAATAACTAATAAATTGCTGCGGTAGCCACCCGCTGTTTATTACATTACTAGCAGTGGTGTTCAAACAGCTCAGTAGGTTCTCTGATGTCTGTTAGCATGCTGGTAATAAAATTGTTATCGCCCATAAAATCGGCATGCTTTGTCAGATTGGCTTCGGTGGATTGTCAAGCAGTAAGCTGCTTATGGAAAAGCAGGTCCTCCCCCGCCATTCCCCTCTCCTCTGGGTCTCTCCCAGGCCATCTCTGTGTCCCATTACTGTCTCTACGCTGCCAGGGTTGCTTGGCTGCGGTCAGGGATCAGTGCTTTGGTCAAGGGAGAGCTGTGTGGACGTGGGGAGAACACGGTGGCTTCACTCAGGGGCAGGACACGGGCCAGATCCTGAAGGAAGAGCCCCTCGACTGGATGCAGCCCAGTGGTGTAGCCCAGTGATGCACACTTGCGGCCCAGTGATGCACACTTACAGCCCAGTGATGCACACTTGCGGCCCAGTGATGTACCCTTACAGCCCAATGATGTACCCCTACTGTACCCTTACAGCCCAGTGATGCTCACTTACAGCCCAGTGATGTGATGTATCCTTACAGCCCAGTGATGCACACTTACAGTTTAGTGATGCACACTTACAGCCCAGTGATGCACATTTACAGGCTAGTGATGCTCACTTACTGCCCAGTGATGTGATGTACACTTGTAGTCCAGTGATGCACACTTACAGTCCAGTGATGTACCCTTACAGCCCATTGATGTCCCCTATGGCGACTTATTGCCAAGTGGGGTCCATTTCAGACCAGTGATGCACACTTATAGCCCAATGACATGCACTTACAGCTCAGAAATGTACACTAGAGCCCGATGAAGTCCATTTATAGCCCAGTGGTGTACATTGGAGCCTAATGTCATACACTAAGAACCGAGTGCCCTGCTCCTTTTCAACCCCTCGTGTGTTCCATCACATGCCTGATGAATGACGCATCAGGCTTGAGGAGTTGGCTCCTGTGTCATTGTGTGCCTCCTCTTCCCTCCCGAGCGCTGGAGTGCTGTGTGCCTCTCCTGCATGCTGCACACCCACACCATCAGCCATCAGCCATCAGCTATCAGCACCACTGCACAGCCAAAGCTTTTAGCCCCTGCTGGTGCACAGAGAAGAGTGATCCAAATAGCAAAGACATTTGTGTTTCCACACCTTTTTTTTATTTTCTCTTTCTTTTGTCTTTCTCTCCCCCCCCCTAACAGACACACACACACACACACACACACACACACACACACACACACACACATACACAGCACACATACAGATACACAGACTGTGTGTACACACACCCATTGCGTGAAAAGCTGTTGTGCTGCATTATCTGTCGTGATGCCTGGGTAATTACAGCATGGGGTTAAGTCGCTGTGTGATTAAGCGTGTATGATGGCATAAACAATTAATCAACCTGTAATTCCTATTGCCTCTATGTTCCTGAGATCACAGCACGCAGTTAACACTCGACTGGCCAAAGCTGGTGTGCACACAGTTTGGTGGCTCGACTGTTTAATTTCTTTAATCACTTAATCCATTTACCACATCCCTGTGTGGCTTATTTTAATCAGGAACGTCTTGAGGACATGACCTCACACTCGGAAAAAGCAAGCCTTCCAACTGACTCATTTTCTTTGCACTGTTTTGTGTAATTTCTTGCGCGGTTGCTCGCCTTTCTTTGTTTCTTTGTTAATATTTTTGTTTCCTTGTTTGTTTTCTTTGTGTCTCTCTTTTCTACCCTCTGTCCCTCCCTGCCCACCTCCCTGCCTCAGAGTAGGGCTGCACAATATATCGAAAATATCATTACATCGCAATATACAATATCGCGATACCCATATCG
>CM050214.1:27717706-27745206 GCA_027475355.1 Coilia nasus
GGATCGCTGCGCTGGGGTGGACAGGGACGTGTGATCCATCTCCTTTCGATACCTGTGTAACTGTCGATACCCGTTAGCCTCAAACTGCCCGTGATGCTTTCTTCATTGGGAGCTGCATCCAGAGAAGTGCCTGAGACATCTTTGTGTCCCATGCAGCAGTCAGATTTAGATGTCCTTTGTCTCCCATGCTGCACTAAGATTCAGATATGAGCGTCATGATGATGTCATGATGTCGACTTTCTCTCAGGCATGCGTCAGAGTTTCAATTTGCATCCAGTTATGACTTAAGCAGTGGACTTTGAGAGATAGCAATGTCATTTTAAGGTGCTGTGTGTTGTTTGTGTTCTCTCATTGCTGCAGTAGAGTTACCTTGCTAGAGTTGAGTTGAGGCATCCAACCAAACATGCAGTCTTTACGTCACCTTAGGTTCTGGTGGTGGACACCTCTTTTCAGCTTTGTTTTTGTTTTTTTGTTTTTTTGAGGGGCTTTGTGTTGTTTTGCCAGAGCTGAGGGAAAGATGGAGGCAGTGTTTATTATTGATATCCGCCACTCCCAGAGAGCCCCTCCCTCTGTCTGTCAGGTCCATCTGAGTGGAGACCCCTGCTGGCTGTGCTGCAGGTCGGAAGCAGAGGCGGAGATCCCGGCTTTGGGCAGCAAACTCCCTGCCACATATTTCATCCGTTTGAGATGATTTCTGAACCAGCTGGTCCTAATGAGCGCAAAAATCATCAGACTAGTGGTATGTGCACAGGGAGAAGAGATGCTTAGCAGGGCGTTTACGTTCTGAAGCTGTGCTCTCCACCTCTGGTTGAGAGGGGTATCAGAGCTCGTATGCACTCCTCCTTAAAGCTTTGTGGGGTTCGTATGTTGTGATTGTGTGTGCTCCTCCTAAAGGTTTGCTGTGGATGTTGACTTCCATGAACTCTGATGTGGTGATTATTGAAGTGGCCAATTAAAGGTAGACAGACTCTGTCTGACATGACACCCTTGTGATTGTGTTCCACCTGCCTTAAGCTTTCCAGCACGTTGACTTCCATGAACTCTGATGTGATGATTATTAAAGTGGCCGATTGAGGGTAGAGACTGTCAGCCCCCTCCCCTTTGCTCTTTGCTAAGTGTGTGTGTGTGTGTGTGTGTGTGAGTGTTGGGCTAGTGGGGGGCTAAGTGGTGTTGCGTGTAGACGGAGCATATTAAATATTGCATGTTGGCATGGCGACTGCAGAGGTGACGTTGGGGTAGGTGAGGGTTGTCCAGAGGCTTTGGCTGTCAGACGATGCCAGCATGGACGAGGTGAGGTGCTGTGGTGTGGGCCTTTGTCTCAGAGACCCTCAGCTGCCTGGATGGACGCCGGTAAGCCCTCAACTTGCTTCCATTTTGGGTTAAGAAAGAAACACAACTTTAAACTGCACCGTTCTGTAGATCGTATGGACGTGCCTGAGACGACGAGGAGTCCTTTGTTTGTGCCTCCTGCCTGTTCTATGATCTCTGTTTTTAATTTTGTGTGCAGTTCAATACTTTTAATTACGGTGCAGAGCTGAAGTAATTTGGTTCTGTTCAAAGGAGCAGGGCCAGAAAGCCCACGCGGTGATTTATTGTTGCTACAGCAGCAGAATATTTTGCTGAATTGAATAACAACCAAAAAAGGGTTCAGAACATATGGAGATTTGTATCTCAGGCACTGAGTAACTGTGACTTATACTGAATCAATGTAGTTTTTTTCACCTCACATTAACGTTATCATACTCGACTATTACCTGTACTTGGTGGTGTGTTGGTGTTATGTTAGACCTTTGTTTTGATGTTCTGATTATTGTAGTGGTGTGTTTCCCCCTTAGTGGCATTTCTTTTTCAAGCATCTCTGCATGTAGGTGTATGTGTGTAAGCTTACATATGTGTGTGCGTTCTTTGAAGAATGTAGTGTGTTTTGAAGTGTGTGTGTGTTTGTATGCTTTGAAGAATTTGTGTGTGTGTGCTTGCTTTGAGGACTACTACGTGTGCGTGTGTGTGTGTGTGCGCGCGTGTGCGTGTGTGTGTGTGCGCGCGTGTGCGTGTGTGTGTGTGTGTGTTTAAGGAGTATGTGCATCACTTCCATCACTTGCCCTGCGCCTCTGCACTGTCATGTTGATAGTGTCGCTGTCACAACAGAAGATGTGGGGGGGTGGCGGGGTCAGAGAGAGGGGGTCTGTAGCGTCTCCTCCCTTCAGATTTACGGTGGCAGAGCTGGGGGACAGCGGCGCGCTGCGGAGGCAGAGACGTCCTCTCAGGTCAGCTGTCACACGCAAGCACGTGCCGCGGCCTGTTACTTAGTGGAGGGAGCGGGAGACAGGGATACAGAGAGTGTTATTTACAACAGTGTTATGTGTTTGTGTGTGTGTGTGGGGGGTCTTTATGGGTGTGTGTGTACCTGTGTGTGTGCGTGCCTGTATCTATGTGTGTGTGCGTGTGGTCTGGCTGGATTCCTGCAGCAATGTGAGCATGGTGGACTGTGTAATGAAGTTGCTACTGTCCCACAAAAAGATGCTGCTGAGATTCCTCCTCTATTGAGCCAACTCGGTCTCAGTCTCTCTGTTTTGTCTGTGTGTCCACAGCTTCCTGGAGACCTCAACAAAATGCATCTCACAGACCACCCCCACCAGCAGATGATGCATATGGCGCCCAGCCAATCAGGATGCAGCATTGCCAGCGACTCTGGCAGCAGCAGCCTATCGGATATCTACCAGGTACCTCCCATCCTCAGCCGCACTGAGCTTGTAGTAAATAACTGAAATCCAGAAACACTCAAACAGGGACACAAGAATAATTTGTGCAAGAAAGTACACCATGTCCTGAAAACAGTGACAGTGGATCAGCAGATGCAGACTATTGCAGAGAGTGTATTGTTGAGTTGAGTTGCCACTCTTTTTTTTGTTTTTATTTTTTTTCACTTGAATTTGCCCTGGTTAGCAGTAGACAGGAAGTGTGTCTCCCTGTTTCCTTGTGTGAAGGCTGCATCTTAGGCTATTTATCACAAAGGGGAAGCTCAGTCCACCCCAGCACATCCTAAGGTTTTTACACTTACATTTTACACCAGTCTTACTTTCCTGTGATAGTCACCGCTCATTCTCTCTCACTTTCCCTTTTGTTCATGTGTGTTTTCTGTTCAGAAATGCATACAAATATATGCAAAGAAATGGGTACAGGGAAACAAAGTTTCATATAGAAACAAGAGGAAAACAAACGGCCACGTCTTGGCTGCCACTTGGATGGTATTTGTGTCTGTGGAACAAGCTCGTATCGCTGCCTCTGACAGCGAAGATATGTTGGCCTCTGCTAATCTCGCTCTGCCTGTCACGGGCACTTAAAATCATTACCCCCCCGCGCACAAGATTTGTGGCGGCGCTGCCTTATCCATTCCTACTGATAGGCCCCACACTTTCGCGCAGTGGTATCTGTGCCGGTCGTTCGTCTCAGGGGCCCATGGCTGCGTGCGTGTCGGAGAGGGTGGGCGTGCACAGAAGTCTGTATCTGATGCTTGTGACAGGGGGACCCTGTGACTGCTTGCCTACCTGTAGTCCTCCTGCAAGGTTCTCCAAGCGTCTCGTTTGGTACCTCGTTAGCACTCCACAACTCGCGTCAAACAGGAAACCTGTCCTGACGTCAACCAGAAGAAGACAAAAATAACATTTAAAAAACCTCCAGGAAAAAAAAAACAACTTCTCACAATCATCCTGTGTGCAGTACTTGAAATGAGGCCCAACGCCTAAACACCAGGCCCCCCTCCCTTCCTCCTATTGTGGCGGGAGCCGTCACCTCTGTGGAGACTCTCTGTGGAGGCTTCAGCGCCGGTGGAGTGGAGCTGGAGGAAACCCATCAGGCCATCGGGAAGCCTGGTGGCTCTGTGGGCCGACAGTCCCCCCGGCTCCTCTGTCTGCGGCTCCCGAGCCCTGCCACTGCCGCTTACTGTGCAGCGGACAAACAAGAGGGTTAAGTAGCAGTGAAGGAATTGATTATGCGCTTACGGACGACAGCTGGAAACTTGACCGGGGGAAATTGGAATGGGGAATGTGGGTAGAACAAAGGGCCTCGGTTCAGTTTTTGTGAGATCTGATTTCCCGGCAGCCCTTCCACCCAAGCAAAAGGAGCGTGTCTATCAGGCTGCTGTATTTAGTAGCGTGACGATAAATGCACTGCCTGCAGGCCTATTGTACTGTAATGGGCTATTGTTACACCACTCAACAAAGTGTTGCAGAAAGGTCCATTGAACTAAATTGGCCATGCCAATGTTCAGAGGTCTTAATATCAACAGCAGCATAGTAGAGGGTGTTGCCATGAATGTGCTTTTCAAACCATCAGATTGAATGGAGTTTAGCAATCGAAAAAAAATGTTTCAATCATTAAATCATAACAACATTATTTAATCAATAATTATTTTTGCTAAGAAGTAGACAGAAGTGGAGACACACATGTTAACTGTGATAATGTATATTGAGCCAGTTAGTATTGCGAAATAAACCTTTTTAGAGTGATTCAAGACCTGCATTCTCTGTCGGGGTGTAGACCTTCTCACTGTACATTATCCCCTACTGATATCCTCGTAATATAATTTAACACTGGAGAATCTTCTAAAGGCGAGTCATTGGACTGTGTGTATGATGATGTGTCCTGCAGGCCACAGAGAATGGGATGGGAGATCTTTCCGGGTTTATTACTGTGCATTATCCCTTACTTATTTGTTCATCAGTTTATTTAACACTTAACACTGACTGAGTTATTAAGGTGAGTTATGACAAGGCAAGGCAAGTTTATTTGTGTAGCGCATTTTATACACAGAGGCAGTTCAATGTGCTTAACAATGAACAATATGTAAAAGCTAAGATAAAGTAAGTGTAAAAGGATAAAAGTAAAATAAGTATAAGGTAAATAAAATACATAACAGCATATGAGGGAGAGGATTAATGATGCATTATGGGATTTAATGATGTGTCGAGCAGGCCACAGAAAGCGAGATGGGAGACGTGGACCTGTCCGGGCTGCCCGAGGCCCCCGTAGACTCGGAGGAAGAGGAGGAGGAAGACGAAGACCTGGAACGTGCCACGGATCCCTTGCTGGGTCGGGACCTGGTGCGTGAGTGCCTGGAGAAGGACCCGGCCGACCGCACCGACGACGACATCGGTGAGTCGGACCCGTGAGGACTTTTGGAACTGCTAGCTACAGTACCACACAGGTGGATGTTCAGTCCGCCGAGACAGTAATAGCCTTCAGTTCCGCAACTGACCATGGGCAGTCATAGCCTGTGTGTATGTGAGCAGGTGACAGGGTGTGTGTGTGTGTGTGTGTGTGTGTGAGTGTGAGGAGAAAAACAGAGCTCTTCTTGTTCAGGTCACTGTTACAGTGGTCTCTGGCCACTGGGTGTGTGTGTGCATGTGTGTGTGTGTGTGTGTGTGTGTGTGTGTGAGGAGAGGAGAAAAACAGAGCTCTTCTTGTTCAGGTCACTGTTACAGTGGTCTCTGGCCACTGGGTGTGTGTGTGCATGTGTGTGTGTGTGTGTGTGTGTGTGTGTGTGTGAGGAGAGGAGAAAAACAGAGCTCTTCTTGTTCAGGTCACTGTTACAGTGGTCTCTGGCCACTGGGTGTGTGTGTGCATGTGTGGGTGTGTGTGTCTGTCTGCACTCATTTGAATGTAGGGTGAGGTCACCATGTTCTAGGCCAGTACCTGTGCTAATGCAGAGGGTCTGGAACAGTGTGGGAGAACTCACTGGGGCCCCACAGGTGGTGGTGCCTTTATCAGATAACTCATCACTCTCCTCCCTCCCGCCATCTTCTCCCCTGATTTCTCTCTCTCTCTCTCTCTCTCTCTCTCTCTCTCTCTCTCTCTCTTTCTCTCTCTCTCTCTCTCCTTTTCTGTCTCCCTCTTTCTCTTGTTCATTGTTCCCCCTCTCTCTTTTTTTCCTCTCCTCCTTTTTCTCTCTCTGCCTTTTTCTCTCTCTGCCTGTCTTCCTTTCTCTCTCTCTCCCCTCTACAGAGCAGCTGCTGGAGTTCATGCACCAGCTGCCGGCGTTTGCCAACATGACCATGTCCGTGCGGAGGGAGCTGTGCACCGTCATGGTGTTTGAGGTGGTGGAGCAGGCGGCCACAGTCATCCTGCAGGACAAACAAGAGGTGAGACGCCCCCATTCACATCACACCTCATTATCAATCGGTCAATCAATCAATCATTTAAAAAAACCATTAGTCCACTATGATGAGGTGAGACACCCCCATTCACATCACACCTCATCATAGTTTTTAAGATTATTCTGTATTTGTATGTTTTTTTGACCACTGGATGTCATATTTTGTCAGACTTTAATTGGCGATTAGTATATAATGTATATCAACATAAATCAGCATATCTACACAGTAGGTGACCTTGAGTGCTTTGAAACAAATAAAATGTATTATTATTATTATTATTATTATTATTAATGACCTTCTTTTTCATATGGTAATCACATCCATGACAATCACTGCAGTGTGCAATCTGTAAACCACATTGGCTATATAGAAAAATGTATGTGAGATGCTGATGTTTAGGGTAAGTGAACAAACCCTCAGCCCTCCGCCAAACTTAGCTGATGCATAAATTGTCATTGAGTATAAATGTCTGCTGGAGGTTGCTTTAGCTGGTCAGCTCTGCGCATTTAGCAGAGATGCGATTGCATCCAATAGGAAGGATAGGAATAGGAGGAAGGTCCTCACATAAGTTTCGGTTACACTTTAAATGAAACTTAACTAATTTTCCAGTGTTGACTTGACTAATGTGTTTATGTTATGCTCAAGCTTAGCTTCACCCTCCAGAGTAGCATTTTACAGGGCACTTTAAACTGTGTGTGTGTGTGTGTGTGTGTGTGTGTGTGTGTGTGCAAGGGCGGGTGCGTGATTTGTATGTGCGTGTGGGTCTGTACGTTGGCGTGTCATCAATCATTAAACGGAGCTGCCAGGATAATGAATTAACTTACATGCCTGCCTAAAAGGGAAATCTTTTAGGAAATGCGCACTGAAGCTAGCGTGACGGCATAATAATAAATTTAACTCGCAGACCAATTTTATTAACACGGGGAAGCGGGACTGCAGACTGAGAATGAAGTGAAGAGAGGACCCTTGGACTTATCATGCACCAGGCCACCTTCATGCACCAGGCTGTGTTTTTTCTACAGAGATATATATGCGTAGGTGCTCTTTTCTGGAGCTTGCGCTTCAGTTTAGCCATCGCAAGTGATGATCTCTGAAAGCAGTATCTCCATAGGGGTCTGTGATAGATTATGATGGGTTATGATTGGCTAATGGATTATGCATGATTTAAAAGGGGGTGTGTTGAACTGTCAGATGCAGGCATGACATCAGTGCAGAGAGCTGAAGGTCTGTGCATGTGTGGGTGGGGTGGGGTTGGGTTGGGTTGGGAATGAAGGATGGCTTGGAGGGTGTGTGTGTGTGTGTGCGTGCGTGTGTGCGTGCGTGCGTGTGTGTGTTGCATGTGTGTGCGTGTGTATGTGTGTGTGTGTGTGTGTGTGTGTGTGTGTGTGTGGATGCAAGGGTGATGTGCTCTTGGCTGCCAGTTAGTCCGTCAGTCAAAGGGCTATTTTTGGAGCACATTTATGTCATTGACACTCCCAGAGTACGTTGCAGAATAGCAGCTTTGACAAACAGGGAAAAGGGAACATAGAGATTTTTCTAAAAGCAGAAAAGAGAAAGGATTAAATTATAATGGTAGATGAATTCATATAAATCTATTATCTATGACGTGGTAGTTCAATTTGCAAGTTCCCGATGCATCTGTGTAGGTAATATGGAAGTGTTCACAGAGCACATTCCTGAGAGAAATCACTGGGTTTGTGTTTTCTCTTTGTCGGTTGGTGTCTGTCGACACTTAGCCAAACAATAAGCCTATCAGGGCTCCTGGGTGGCTGTAGTGTTGGTGTGTAAAACCACTCTTTGATTAAATCAATAGCCAATACAAACACTGTAGGAAATTAATCAAGCGTCATTAAGGTTTTGTTTTTGTAATGCATTAGCAAGGTTCTCTTCTCGTTGGTCTGAGGTATTATAGATGTTTTTTTTTTACGATCCCGAGCCAAGCTCGTACATTATGATGCAAGTTTTTCTGCAGCAGTTTCACTGCTGTAGTCTTTAAGTCAGGTCAAGTCTTTCGTTCTCCCCACAGACTTCTTTTCATATCGTAATGGAAATTCAGCTGTGGCAACCAGCCACATCTTCTAGTAATGGGAATAGTGTGAATAGCATAATGCTCAATGTGGTGCGTGTCCATGTGAATAGCAAAGCAGTATTCTTAGATAGCCGCACTGAACAGGGTGGTAATGGACTCTGCACTCTCAGTGAACTGCAGCTTGCTGCTGCGCTCATCATTGCAGCCTTTCATTGTTGCAGTCAATGTTTGAAGTGTTTTGTTGGTGGAAATCATGGAGCATGTTGTTGCAGTGAGTCCTGGAAGGCCCGAGTAGCACAAAGTATAATGTGGTCTCCATTTTGGATCAGCAGAGTACCATTTAAATGAACTGTGTGCGGGGTTGTAATGACACCAGCACGAATAAAACAAAAGTAACAACTTGCACACCACAGAAACAAAAACCCTCATTAATACTTCATTATGTGTATAATGCTGGTCTTTGGACTGCTTTTCCTTGGCTCTGCAGTCTGCACCCAGTATATATGTTGTTTGTGGATGTGTGTGTCCTTCTCTCCATCTTTTTTAATGACATCAGCAGAGCAGAGTGTAAATCCCCTCTTTCACCAGTTTGCAATTTAGTTAAATGTATTAATATTTATAGCAACATCACTATAGACATTATCTTAAAACACTTCAGTAGCTTAACAAACTTAAAACACTGCAGTAACACCAATAGTAGGGGTAACTGTGTACATTGTGAGCATTAAAGATAAAATTGAAGGGTACATGGAACAGTATATAAATAATAATAATAAAAAAAAACCTAAAATAAGAAGATCAATAAGACCCTAAAACCTCAGCCTGGCAGCCTGCGCTGTAGCACCACGCCTGGCTAATCCAGCAGTCCCCCATCACCACACCAGACTCACCCCCCGCCACCCACCCACCGCCACTCATCCCCCTCTTATCTGTGTGCCTGCAGCTGGACCTGTGGTACGTGATTGTGAACGGATCGGTGGAGATCAGCCACCAGGACGGCCGGGCGGAGATCCTGTGCATGGGCAACAGCTTCGGCATCTCGCCCTCGCTGGACAAGCAGTACATGAGCGGCCTGGTCCGCACCAAAGGAGACGACTGCCAGGTGAGGCCCGCACATACTGCACATACACTAACACACACACACACACACACACACACACACACACACACACACACACACACACACACATTCACACAGCACACACACAGACACATTCACACGACACACACACAAGGTCATACACATACACATGCATACATACACACACACACATGCATATACACACATAATCACACGCACACATATTCACACTCACACATGCATACACACACACACATTCACACACACACATTCACACCCACACACGCACGCACATACATGCAGATACACTAACATGTATGCATACACACACATCCACACACATATATTCACGCATATATTCAGGGACACACATACAGACATACACATACACTAATGCACATACACTAACACACACACACCACCACCATTACCTCTGCTCCTGAATGTGGCAATTTCAGTCCTATGTGGTCTTTGTTATTCATGCTAGTGTGCATTTATAAACATAGCTGAGGACAGTCAAGTCAAAAGCACAACTTCCCTAAGGAAGTGAAAAACGTGCCTCCAAATATGGGCAGTTCTGGACATTTTCCGTTTAGAGTGCACATTCCGCTTCCATAAATCATTTACTGCCCAAACCACGCCGTCCAAATTTGACACTATGGTGGACGACACTTGGCTTCCTTCCTGTACACACATTAGGAGCTTGTAGCTCCACTGTCACCAAAGTTTGGTCATACATCTAGGGGCTGTGTAGGCCTAAAGTACGCACATCCACCTGAAGTAGTCTGGGTGCTGGACCAAAAAAGCAAAGTCAAAGAAGTTGAAGATGTAGGTGCTCCTTACAAATCCCTCTTTGTCTCTCTTTTTGTTAAGTGTGATTTTTCAGAAGGTTTGAAGACTTCTGAAAATAGATTTTTGTAAGGTTTTGTTAATGTAGACTTAATTTATGGTAGGTCATAAAATAAAATAAAATATTATTATATAAAAAAAGATTATATTATTGCTGATATCTTCCAAAATACAACCATATATGTCACCTTTGCATTTATGTTAGATGAAAAAACTAAAAAATGTCAAGGCTTATCAGACTGACTCAAAGTGCCTGAAAGGCCTTGGACCTCTGAGAGTTAACTGCTGTCCTCTACAGCAGAACAGAGGCTGATCACACATGCTGTGGTGATCTCAAGAAGATCTAGCCCACAGAGCAGATATCCAAATATAGTTGTAGGACAGTGTCTGTTGACCTTAGGTGTTTTAAGGTTATGGGTGAGTTTTAGTTTGAGCTGGGGTGGCTGTGTACGCATGTGCGATTAGAACGAGCCAGTGAGCGAGCGAGTGGGTGTATTTTCGCCACTTCTCTTGCCTTGAACTGATCTGGCTCTTTCACATAAAGCGGCACTTCCCTTTATCAAACCCTTGCGAGAAGTGCACAGTCACCACCATACAGTAGCTAGCCGAAGCCCCAGATTTGGACGTGGTACAGGGTGGGTGAGAGTGGCGGCTTCGTCATAGCGTAGAGGTAGAGAACCTACAGAGTCCCCTCATGTCTCGGTACTATGACTCTGCACTGCTGCTGTTCGAGTACCCGATGCTAGTCAGGAGTAGCGTGCTCCTCTACTACAAGTTCACCAAGTGTCCCCATGTGGTTGTGGACCAGTTTGTGTGCATCGCCCAAGAGGACTACTGGCGCATCCTCAACCATGTGGAGAAGAACACGCACAAGGTGGAGGAGGAGGGCGAGATCGTCATGGTGAAGGAGCACCGCGAGCTGGACCGCAGTGGTACCCGCAAAGGACACATCGTCATCAAGGTGAGGGCACACACACACACACACCTACACACACACACACACACACACACCTACACACATACACACACCTACACATTTGTCAGTGGCTGGTAAAAGTTCACATTTTGCAAAGTTAATTTTCACCCCTGACACACACACACACACACACACACACACTGCCATGGTCATCCTTGTCAGCTGGAGCATGGGTGCTTAAACACAGACTCTATCTCTATGCTGGTTTCAGTGGATCTTTAATTGATACTAGAGGATATTGACACATTAATTGATACTAGAGGATATTGTGTTTTTGTCAGTGAAAGCATTGAGCTAACTTTGAGCCAAGGACATAATGAAGCATGCAGGAGAGGTAACTCAGCCCTACTTTGAGTGCTGTCCAAGAGACTCCACACAGATGTTGGGGGGGCAGGCTGCCCAGTCATTGTTCATTGGTAGTGTCTGAGCTGGGTAAGAGCACTGTTTTGTTTGGTTGTTTTTGTTACAGCCTAGTAAAGTAATGGAGGAGCTAATATATCTATATAATAATTATATAATATAAATATAATTCTAAAAAGTATGACTTGTTTTTCAAAATGAAAGCGCTGAATGCGCCTTTAAATTATTACTCATCGGGATTGTTGTCTACCCTGAGCTTTGAGCAACCCCGTGCTTTCCCTGCCCCTGCTGGTCATGCCATTCTGCTGTCCCTCGTGTGACGCCTGTCCACTGACAGGGACTGTGTAGGAGTGAGAAAGCTGAGGGCCCGTTCTACCCAAGCACTTTGCCTTCTCACAGATTGCCACACTCAGCAACTGGATCACGCAACTCATGTAGTAGCCATTTAGTTCTAGCAGTGGGGAATTTTAGATGATGCAATTTTTTTTCTTTCTTTCATTTTCATTCGTTTGTTAAGGTCTATCAGTTCTCCCTTTCAATAAATACAGCTCCAAAGTTAGTGCTGGTTTCTAATCCTGTAAAACAATTTTGGTTTCCCCTAATTCTCTCTGATGTCATGTGATCACTGGCTCAGTTTCCTTAAGAACAGGTGCCTTCAACTAAAAAATCTCAGTTTGTTGCTGTATGCCTACTAGGGTTGGCTTTGTGTGTGTGTGCACTATGTGTGTGTGTGAGCGTAGAAGTGAGCTGATGTTTGACCCTGGGGGTGTGTGTGTGCAGGGCACGCCAGAGCGGCTGATCATGCACTTGGTGGAGGAGCCGTCCGTGGTGGACCCCACCTACATCGAGGACTTCCTGTTAACCTACCGCACCTTCCTGTCCAGCCCCATGGAGGTCGGCAGGAAGCTCCTG
Source organism: Coilia nasus (assembly GCA_027475355.1). Taxonomy (NCBI): domain Eukaryota; kingdom Metazoa; phylum Chordata; class Actinopteri; order Clupeiformes; family Engraulidae; genus Coilia; species Coilia nasus. Next base: position 27,730,066 of record CM050214.1, read on the forward strand.
GAGTGGTTCAAGATGGACAACTTTCGAGACACGGTGCGTGTGTGTGTGTGTGTGTGCCTACAGCTCAAGTATTTAAGGGTTGGTTGTTCAAATCTTGAGACCATTCCTAAGCTTGCCTAAGGCTAACCTGAGGTTGAACAATGTACCTGCATAATTTCAGAGGCCTCTGGTTTTTGCAGGTACTTCACTTATCTTCAGTTGTAGCTGCCATTTATGCTGTGCTGCAGTTAAATGTAAATGAGATGAGTTCTGACAATATTTCATAGTTAGCTTTTTGGAAGCAAATGTACTGTGGTGAGTAGAAATGGCAATTTATATATATATATATATATATATATATATATATATATATATATATATATATATATATATATATCACAATTTATCCAACAGAAGCTGACCAAAGTGCATAAATAAAATAAAATAACATTAAATTAAAACCAAAATAAATGAAAAAAAAAAAAAAATATATAAAAACAAGGGTATATCAAAGAAATTACATTCTTAATAAAATAATAATAATACAAAGTATACACTATACAGTCATAATAAAAACATAGGAGCAGACTTGTGCAGTGGGAAGGTGTTGACGCCATCAAGCACAGAGAAAGGAGGTTGAATTAAATGACTATTTGATGTTGGCCAATCTGTATCTTCGCTAAGATCCAATTTAAACTTAATTTAACATTGTTTTTCCTCCCGAACACCTTTGTTCTCCCAACAGTCTTCTGTCGGTTAAACGTCTATCCATCTACGCCTTTGTTTCCGGACAGGTCACGAGAATAGTGCTGCTGTGGGTGAACAACCATTTCAACGACTTCGAAGGCAACCCCGAGATGACCCAGTTCCTGGAGGAGTTTGAGAAGCATCTGGAAGCGTCGGTGAGTGAATGCTGCTCTCTGTGCCGCTCTTCAAAGTGCCGTTTGAGTCACATGCTGACCTCCTTTCAGACTTCCTGTTCGTGCCTGTGTAGTGAGCGTTGCTACAGCAGCCGCTGTTATAAATTTCTCAGACAGACATAGTGCTTGTGAGTGACGGCATGAGGCCACCTTAGTTCATCTCGCTTTGCAGCAGCTTTATTATTAACCGTGACATTAAACGAAGGTATATATGACTAATGGTGGTACAGTCATCGTATTGCGTAAGAATTGCTGTCATCATAGCTGTTTTCCATTTTTACTGGAACACCCAGTGCTCGACCCTTGTACGTAGTACTAGAGATACTAATCCTGAAAGAAATGAATGGGAAATTTTGCTCAATGATATGTTGACAAGGTCAGGAGGAACCAGAATTGAACTAGTGACCCTTCTGATTTCTGGCCCACTCCTCTACCTCCTGAGTCAATGACTGCGTTTACATGCACCTAAGTATCCCGAATATGAGGCTTATCCCGGTTTTGATTAAATTCGGAATAAGGTGTTTACATGACCGCAGAGTAATGGGGTTATTAATATCCCCGTTTACATGAAAAACAGTAGTATCCTAATTTCTTTCCCTCCACATGCATGTCACCTGGTTACCAACAACAGCGTTCTAACGTGCCTGTATTTACATATTAGCATTTACTAGCATTAGTCTTGTACCTTAGTGAAAAGGCTGCCACTTTGGGCTATGGGGGCTTTAGTAGCAATACGATCTGTCACATGATGCAGATGTGGATTGTCCATTTGCTGGGCACACCCTCTTGAATAAGTCTGTGTTCCTGTGTTTCGGCCGTCTAGGAAGCTAATTATATTAAGATCTTCCATAAGAGATAAACAGTATTCCGTCTCTACGTCACTCCTTTTTGTAATAATTACGCGCGTGTTTAGGGTTAATTCGGGAAACTGAATTCGGGAAAAGGCGTTTGCATGCGCGGACGCAAAGCCAGGATACTTAATATCCCGATCATATTCTGGATACTTAACTGCATGTAAACGCAGTCAATGTTGCTTTGGGCATTAATGTAATATACAAGAATAGCCTGATTGCTCTGACATGGTAATGAAGTGATGCCCATATATTAGGTAGAGCAAGATAAATAGATAAATAGATGCTGCATGCACAATCTCTACAGGCCGCGGTGTTGTTTGCTGTGTTCTTCTCATTATTTACCACCCCTTGCTTGTTATTGATGCTTTGATGTTCAGTGAAGATGGGCTCTTATGGCCCCTTTTTCACAATTGGTAATGAGTTACTTTTATGAAATATGTAAAGCCATCTGTGGCCTCTAATGGTTTCTCCCTCCTGTGGGAGAATCTGAGTGACTTTGTGTGTGTTTTGTGTGGTGTGTGTGTGTGTGTGTGTGTGTGTGTGTGTGTGTGTGTGTGTGTGTGTGTTTTATGTGATGTGCGTTCCACGCGTGCAGAAGATGAAGGGCCATCTGCGTCTGCTGAACATCGCCTGTGCCGCCAAGGCCAAGTGGCGCCAGATCACACTGCAGAAGCCCTCGCGCGAGTCCCCGCTGTTCTTCAGCATGGTCGGGGGCAGTGAGCGTGGCTTCGGCATCTTCGTGGAAGCCGTGGAGCAGGGCAGCAAGGCAGCCGAGGCCGGCCTCAAGAGGGGGGACCAGGTGAGCCTCCAGACACCCGCGCTGTCCTCCTGTGTCCATTCTCACTGCGTGTGTGACACACTTCCTGTGTCTGTGTACCAGTTTCAACCCTGTGATGCACTGTTGGGCATGCTTGTACTTTTAATTTCATTCATCTATCTTATTTATTACTCTTCACCCAAGATATTTTTATATTATATATTCCTTTTTTTTATAAGTACATGGAAGTGTATTTAGTACTTGATAGTTATTGCCTTTAACCTCTGGCTTTATTCTTAGCTATATTTGTTCATTTCTTTTCTTGTATATTAGTGCATAGTTACTGTCATGCATAGAGACATATTATGTTGCAAACACACTCTACTGTTTGTTTGTTTGTGTCCTTTGTCTTGTGTTATAACCCCTGGGAACGATGAAGTTAAAGTTGAATTGTGTCGAGCATGAACTTAGATGGGCACTTTATTTTTTGTAGATAATGGAGATCAATGGGCAGAACTTTGAGAACATCTCCTACACAAAGGCCATGGACATCCTGAGGAATAACACACACCTTTCTCTCACTGTCAAGACCAATATATTCGGTAAGGAGGTCAAAGCAGCCGCCCTAAGGTGATGATGCACAAATGCAGTGTTTTGAGCAGTGTTGCCACGGAGTGTTAATAGCAGATGTTGTTGATGCACTTTCATATCCGGCAGCACATTTTTATCAGGAGAGATGAAATCATCAGCAGACAACTTTACACTGTAACTACCCAGTCAGAACATCAGGAGCCTGTCACATTGTTTCCTGGCAACAATACTCAAAACAGTTTCCCATGTATCAGCATCTTTTGATTAAAATGCAGTGCTTGAAGGACCTTGTAACATATGTTAACATCTCTCTCTCTCTCTCTCTCTCTTCTTCTCTCTCTCTCTCTCTCTCTCTCTCTCTCTCTCTCTCTCTCTCTCTCTCTCTCTGTCTCTCTCTCTCTCTCTGTCTCTCTGTGTGTCTCTCTCTGTCTCTCTCTCTGGATCTCTGTCTTTGTCTCTCCCCCACCTCTCTTTCACACATTCTCTCTCCTCCCCCCCCTCTCTGTCTTTCCCTCCCCCTCCCACTTCTTTCACTCTTCCTCTCTCTTTCTCTCTCTTACCCCCCTCTATCCCTCTCTGCACCCCAGTGTTTAAGGAGCTGCTGGGCCGGATCATCCACGAGAAGAAGAATGGCGGCCCCCACATCCCCAAGATCCAGGAGAAGAAGGGCAACCGCTTCTCCATCCCCGACCTGCCCGGCGACATGGAGTTCCCCACCGAGAAGAGCCACAAGAAGCTGAAGGCCAACACCGTGTCCGGCGGACGCAACAAGATCCGAAAGATGCTGGAGAAGACTCGCTTCAGCATCCTCCCTCCCAAACCCTTCAGGTACTTCGGCTGTTATTGTGTTTAGTCTGCGCAGCGGTGTCTGTGTGGAGTGTTTTTAAACCTCTTTCTTCCATGTACGGGTTAAAAACTCCCTTTGTGTGTGTGAGCAGCAGTTTTGCTCGCCAGGCTCCCTGTCCCAGTGAGCTGTATGATTGATTATTCATTTAAACTGACTGAAAAGTGTGAAAGTGATCCCAACAATATCGTTGTCGTTGATATGTGTTGATATGTGAGCAGCACCATTCACTAAAGTTAAAACACTTTTTACAATGTTATAGTTCTAATTATCTTTATAGTTATTGTTCTAGGTGTACAGTAGCCCTGTAGCTCAGGGCTCAGGGAGAGAGCAGTGGACCTTGGCCAGGTCTGCATAGCCAGGTGGCTCGCACTGAGAGACAGGGCAACAACCGGGAGCAGCGCAGGGCAGCACCTTAAAGCTGTCCACACTGGGGCGCCTTTTCCGTCTCCAAAACTCGAGAAGTGTCGCTAGTACTCCAAAAACAAAGCGCTTAATAAGCGCTTGCTGGAAATGTCAAGGTTCTTTTACTGTTGCTAAGTCCTCCATTTTGTAGTGTTGATATTTAAACCTCAGCTGTCCGTGAGTCACTGTAGCTAAGCAACGACCCATTGTAGAAAAAAACGTGTTCCAAAAGTTGAAGAGATTTTAACTCTGAGCACCTCATGTTTCTTTTAGAAGCCTTCTGCCTGCACCCCGCTCAAAAAACAGTGCAACGTGGCGCATCGCAACGGTCAAACTGCTTGTCAGCCACATCGAAAAAACGATTGAATTCGAGCGCCTTGCTCAAAAAGCGTCCCGGTGTGAATGGCACCCTAACTGTAACCCACACGAGCTCTTTTTGCAGAGGCCTGGTGACCTATCTGTCTCCCCAGAGCAGATCTGCTCAATGGTGCGTCACGTGCGACCCGCGCCTCTGTAGTTCCCCGGCTTATTTATGGCCGGCCTTATTTAATAGTGGCAGGAGAGCGTGCTCAGCGCTGCAGGGGCTGGGAGAGCATTAAGAGGCCTGTTGTTTCCTCAGTGCAGCAGTAGTGTATTTCTCTGTGTTATTACATTATTTCTGCTGCCCATATCACATACTCTTTCACACACAAATACCCTCCCAAGCACACACATCCACATGTGCATTACACACTCTGCTGCTCTTGGGTATTTTAACTAGACCTAAATAATAAGTGTGAATTTTAAAAGGGCACTGGTGGTAGAGGCTGGGAGGTTGCTCAGGGGCTTGGTTGTGAGTGTGTGGGCGGGTGTGTGTATGTGTGTGTGTGAGTCTTCGTGTGTGTGTCAGTCCTGCTGACCTGTTGTCGACTGAATCACCGTGTGTATGTGTGGCTGCTTTCGCTGCTAAGCTGCTGTGTATAACCTGCTCTCTCTGTCTCTGTGTCCGCCTGGCCCTCACCAAAGGGGACTGTTTGGGTAAGACGCCAGCGCACCTTCCACCTCTCTCCCCGCCTCGCCTCCACACACACACCCACGCCCCCACCCTCGGGGGCATACGAGGTCACACACACACACACACACACACACACATGCACAAACAAATACACATGTAACTACACATCCACACGCGCGCGCACACACACACACCCACGCCATAGCCCCCAGGGACATAGTAGGACACACACATGTGCACATGCACCCATGCATACACACACACACACACACACACACACACACACACACACACACAATCAGCACTAGTAGAGAAATGGGTATCATGGATTAAGGAGATCAGCTTGACAAAGGGTTAATTGATTTAGTAGTTCCATGAGCCCCGTGTATTTGACTGTGGTCAGGCCCCTAATCCCATTAGATCACATCAGAGTCTGACGGTTTAGTGAGAGCACAGCTGGGTAGTGTGTGTGTGTGTGTGTGTGTGTGTGTGTGTGTGTGTGTGTGTGTCCTCCACCACACACAGGACAGGAACCTCAAGAATGGCTGTGTGTGTGTGAGAGAGAGGGAGTGAGTTAGAGATATAGAGAGAGGGTAAGTTAGAGATAGACAGAGAGAGAGCGCGAGCTGGAATTAGCAGACAGACACTCAGATAAACAGACAGGTACACATACTGACTCACACACCGTCACTAAATGACAAAGCTGTAGTTGTAAACAGTATAATTTATACTTAGCTATGCCTTTAATTTTATGTAGCTCTTTGTAACACACACAGATACTCGTACACTGTCACCCAACTAAGCTACAGGTCCCTCATCTCGCCGTGTGGGCAATATGTCTGAGCGTTACGCTTGCCTCGTGCACTTTCTGTTCTTGTTGTGTGTTCTCGCTTCCAGTCCCGAAGGGAGGGTCTCCCTCTCGTGGCTTTCAGACTGCATGCTGAAAGCCGGTCATGACTGCTGTGCACCATCATCTAACTCCATCCTTGTGGCCACCCCAGAAACTAAAACACCATTTTGTCTGTCTGTGTCTGTGTGTGTGTGTGTGGTTGAAAGTGCATTGTGATGGTCGAGGTTGATGTGTCAAGTGCTTGTTTGTGTATTTGTTTTACCATTGTGTCCAAATATGGTTCGTTTCCACGCCGTTGTGCGCATTTGTGAACTGTAATGTGCGTGTTGGAACCATTACCATTATTAAACCAAAGGATGGATTGCAGTCGCATTTCTTGATGTTTGAAAATACTTTCCTCTCGACACTTCAAATGTGTGTATCTGTTTCTGTGTTTGTGTGTGTGTGTTGTGTGTGTGTGTGTGTGTGTGTTGTGTGTGTGTGTGTGTGTCTAGTGACGGGGGCGTGGGGCAGTCCCAGGACGACAGCATCGTGGGCACCAAGCAGGCGCGGCACAGCCTGGCCATCATGCCCATCCCCGGCAGCCTCTCCTCCAGCAGCCCTGACCTGCTGCAGCCCGCCACCAGCGTCCTGGACTTCTCCAACCCCACAGGTGACCGCACAGACAAGCAGCGCTCGCTCATAACACCTCTCTCCGCTACCTCTTGTTAATGTGAATCATCAGCACCCGTTTGTAGGCAAGGATAGGGCTAGACTAGCCTGGTAAACCCGCCCCTCGTACTTCATTTCATTTTGCACAGAGGGTCTGGACCGGAATCTCTTGAGGGTCATTTAGTCGGCCCCAGCAGGGCCGATCCAATCAGCGAACAGAGGGTGTGTTCGTTAGCCGTGACGTTGACCTTGTGTGCTACATTTGAATTGTGGTGCGTAGGTAGGCTAATTGCATACGTGACGACCAGATGTTAGTGATTGGGTAAAGGCAGAGGAACTTCAGCAGTCCACACCTCCAGGAACAAATCGTTTCTGACGGTGTCTGTTCCAGACCCTCTGTACAAAATGAAATGAAGTATGAGTGGCTGGTTTACCAGGCTACTGTAGGGCTAGACAGTATTACTATAGGAACCATTCAAAGGGCTTCTCTGCGTTAAAACATTTTTGTGAATTTGTAAATGTCCATGTGGCAGTAAGGGTGGGTTAGGGACCTCAGTAGCCTAGACTTTAGACACCGTAATAAGGGCACTTCTATGTCCCGTAACTTTATTTTGTGTGTGTGTGTGTGTGTGTGTGTGTGTGTGTGTGTGTGTGTGTGTGTGTGTGGTAGATTGTTTGTGTGTGTGGCAGCAAACATTATGGGATGGCATGCTGGCCTTCCTGTGCAGGATTAATATTTATACGCTTTAAAAGGCAAGAGGGCTGAGTTTGCAGAGGTCAGCATTACCTGACTGTGCTCCAATCTGCTGGGTGGCCTCCGAGATGCATACATTACCTCCCTCCGTGCTTTATCATGAGCGCAGCCAGAGTAACGCTAGCTTTTCTGCTGCCCCAGTAAGTCCAGCCATCCTTTTAGACTCAAAGGAGCCACTCACATGAAATAGAATTATATCTGTTCAAGTGGCATGACGCCTCGCAATTACAGCTGTCTCATAAACGTATATCAGAGACTGTTATGACACAAGCATGTAGGATTCTGTGTGTTTTTTTTTTGTGTTTGTGTGGATCATTGTATGTATTTGTGTGCGTGTGTGTGTGTGTGGCAGTGCGTTTAGTATGAGAATATAGTTTTGATTTATTTGCTTTGGTGATAAGTCATTCGGCAGTCAGAGGAGCAAACCGCAGCCCCATTCATCACCCCACACACACACACACACACACACACACACACACACGAGCAGGAGCATATGCCCACACACACACACACCCACACACCCCGTTAAATGAATACTCAATACCCTGTCCTTCCCAGGCCCCCTCACTTTGTCCCGAGCGCAGATTAATCATCTGAGTGTTTGTCTGGCTCCTTTTTCATGTCCGCCATGTTGCTATGCCACGACTTGTGGGGCTTTACAGTGACACACACACACACACACACACAGCCACACACAGACGTGTGTGTATGTATGTGTACGTTGTGTGTGTATGTGTTAGAGAGAGGGTATGAGCAAGAAAAAATATGCCTAATCCTTCTAATCCTTGTTTAAATTCCATTAAGAGCGGATTAGGCAAACTGCACTTTTAAGTGTTTCTAAACAGCGTCTGAAGTAGCTTGGCCCTAATTCACAGTCTGTCGCTGACTTCTGTCTAATTGTGTTTCTAGGCATTCTCTACCCCCAAAGGTGTTTCTCACTAATGTGCATGTTCAGTTCAGTTCAGTACAATTAAGACTGTGGTGCATATATGTGTGTGTGTGTGTGTGTGTGTGAGAGAGAGAGAGCAGATGTAGCCTAAAGCTAAGCTGTAGCCTCATTTGGTGCCATTAGATGATGCAGCTTTTGTTTAGGTGGTCTGTGCTGCTTAGAGTGCAAATACTTCTCCTCTTTCATCATCCTCTTTCTTTTGTCCGCCTCTCCTCGCTCTGCCTCTGAAGCAGTGGGCTTCTACTGTAAGTATGGCTCAGCACAGCACAGCACAGCACAGCACAGCACAGCACAGCACAGCACAGCACAGCACAGCACAGCACTGCATGCTGCCTCCCTCCCTCCAGGCCCCCCTCAGCGCCACCCGCTGTGCCTACTAATGCTTCTGTCATCCCCCCTCCACTGCATCACCACCACCCACCACCACCGCTCCCCTCCTTGTTGCCTGGAAGCTGTCAGTTGTACAAAAGGGTCTTAAAACTGGGAAAAGGGATGAGTGCCTTCACACAGATTTTCCTTTTTTGGGGAGGCGTTCCCGTTTTAAAGATTTTAATGAGCAGCTTGTCAGCTGATTGTGTCTACGTGCCATGCTTGGGCTACATGCCAATGCTTGTAATCCTTCCAGTGTCTGTTACATCCATTACACTTTTAAATATCAAACATCAGTAAAATCTTTTTTTTTTCTTTTTTTAAATCTACGTGGGAACTTGGGAACGTCTTGTTTTATCTTTACCCGAGTCCAGTTCCGGTCCGGTCCAATCTGTCCAGTCTGTGATCCACCTGCACTTCCCTGTCCACTCCTCTGCTCCACGTGCATGCATGTGCTCGTGTTTGTCTCTGTCTGTCTCAGCATCCGTCTTCACACACGCACACACACACACACTCTCTTGCACTGCCTTCCGTATGCCCCTGCTACACCGCATAGCGTACATGTGTGTGAAGTGTGTGTAGTGTGCCACCCCTTCATCTGCTCTAGCAGGACACTGGCAGGTGTGATTGATCCTGCGTGTGAGTGTGCCTGTCCTTTGTCTAATGCCTGCAGACAACCTTACAGTCCCAGACTTAGCATATCTCCATTACTTTATTCTCACCCACGTGTTTGCACTAGGTAGATCTCACCGTTTTTTGTTCTTCATGAATCTTTGACAGTTTCCATAGAATTTGACAACATCTGAAAAGTTGACTTTGGGTTGAAGGAGGGAGTCGTTAAGCAGAGGAAATGTGCTTTAGGTCAAGTTTGGAATAGATCAGCACAATGCTCACGAGAAGTTACCAGCATAAACTACGTCTTAAAATGAATAAACTACTTACATAAGTGAACACAATTGCCAGAGTTTGTGCTGGTGTCTAGAACAAACCGATGCCTGTAGGCGGTCATCTGAGGACAGTTTTCACAGGATCATGCAGTTAAGAGGACACTGTGTGTATGTGCACACTCACACGAGAGAACCTGAATTCTCAAATTAGCATCTCCGCTTGTTTTTAACAGTGCGAGTCCAGATGGATGCGCTTGGCTTTTGTGCCTTCCTCAGCGTTAAACATTTAGCAATCGGCACACACACACACACACTCTGCACACCATCACTTTATCTTTCCATCTTTGCTTTGCAGTTTTTAATACTCAGTTTGAGTATTACAGGCAGTATAATACTCTGTTGTTGTAGAGAGGGTCTATAACTGTACAATTTTTGGTTCACTGACCTCAGAGGTAGAATCAGAATCAGAATCTGTTGCTTCTGACAGTCCTGCAGCCTGCCACCAGCATCCTGGACTTCTGCTATCTATCTGTGCAGTTCAGTGCTGAGTCACCAGTCACCCACTCTGACACTTGTGAAGATGTGCCACTGCCTTTCTTTCGTGGTTCAACTTTGCATGACAAAGCATTCCATGATCACCAGTTAGGCGTTCAGGCCCTCGAACCCCAATTAAATGTGGTTACCATAGAAATATATGAAAATCAAATAGTAGTCCCATTGATTCATCTTATTTTTCTTTCCGCAATTTTATATGCCAGAAATGACCTCATGTCCTTTGCATTTCATTCATTCTCTTCATTTAGTCTTTGCAACATACTTTTAGCCACTGCCTTTTTTTGGCGAGAGGTAATAATGGTTGTTTTACTCTTCCAATAAACACCATCTGTCCATCCCTCTCCCCCACTCCTCTCCCCCCTCCTGCAGACATTCCAGACCAGGTGATCCGCGTGTTCAAGGCTGACCAGCAGAGCTGCTACATCATCATCAGCAAGGACACCACGGCCAAAGATGTCGTGTCGCACGTGGTCAACGAGTTCGGCCTGCTGGCCGCGTCGGACACCTATTCGCTGTGCGAGGTGTCCGTCAGCCCCGAGGGCGTGATCAAGCAGCGTCGGCTCCCTGACCAGCTCTCCAAGCTCGCCGACCGCATCCAGCTCAACGGCAGGTACGTCAGAAAGAGCCCTGATAACACACACTTGAACACAGACACACATGCAGACACACACGCAATTGAAGAAAATCTGCTCTTTCACAAACACACACACACCCTTATGCAGACACTTAAGCAGAGGTAAACACTTACATGCACACCCAGTTAAAGCACCCGTAACAGAAACACACACACTATCACACACACACAAACATCACGCTAAAATTGTATTTGGGTTGAAGAGAGCAGTGAAGGGAATGTACCTCCTCTGAGGACTCTCTCTTGGTTGGCTGCCGAGCTGCACCCACCCCAGCCCCCACCCACCACCCCTGCTGTCCTGTGCCTCTGTCGTCCCCGTCCAACTAGGCTAGCATGAATATTTCATCCTCTGGCGCCGCCCCCACCACAGACACGCCGGCCAGCATTATTCACCGCGGAGCCAGAGCCGGAGCCAAGCCGGGGCCACCGCCGCTGCCCAGGCATACATTTACATACCATTACCCGCCAGCAGGGCGGCCGATGCCTGCCAGACAGCCAGCCAGCCAGACAGCGCGCTCACGCGCCTCTAACATGGACGAGGAGGGAGAGGAAGGCGGGAGAGGAAGGGAGCTGGGCGGAAGCGCTTACCGCAGCATCCTAGTCCAGTCAGCTGCTCTCAGGAGATGATTTCATATGCATACATCAGAAATGCCAGGTTACTCCCAACTTACGATGGTGTCCGAGGGGTATGGACTTTTAGGAAGAAACAACAGCTAGGTTGTTGCTAGCCTAAAGGGAGGAATGTGGTATCTTAAACTAGCAGGTTCTCCAGCTAAAAGCAAAAAGCCACTAGCCAGTACATTACAAGCACCAAACAACTGCACAGTCAGTGCTAATAGAAGCTGCCTAGCATGGTAGCTACTGTGTTTATGCAGTATTTATTGATAATGCCATGGTGCTTTTAATTTTTCTCAGGATTTCAGGCCCAAATCACAAAACTGCTAGCTAGTGGGAAGGGCATGTGCCTATCTATCTGTCCTTTACACAATCAAAATAAAATTGAGGATTAAAATAAATCACTAGCTATTTACAAAAACTTGCCGCGAATGAAAATGTGATAACGTGCAGAAGGTCCTTTTAACTGTCGCTGCATGTGTGATGGAACGGCGGGATTAAGAGCTGCCAGCATGCAGTGTGTCTCCTGGGTGGGTTTGGGAGGTGCAGGGATGAGGCATTCATGGGTAATGGATGTGAACTCCATTATAGATCCTCATCTCACAGCCCCTGACCCACACTTTCACAGCCCTTTATGGTCCCCCAGCACCTCATAAAATATGTAGCAGTCATTCCAAAAATATTATATGTGCATTGCCCGCGCGGGAGCACTCACGGCTCGCTAATTTACACCATCATTGTCTCCCGAAGCCCCCCTGAAAGCGCTGCGGAGAGGAGCGTATTTATTTTTCTGCTGCCGCCAGTGTCAGCTTGTTTGCCGGCATTCGGCTATGTGTTGGCGTTGAAGTATTACTGTTGGAGCACCGCGCGCCGATTTTCTTTTTTCTTTTTTTTCCTCTCTCTCTTTCTCTCTCTCTCTCTCGAACGCCAGCTCTCTCTCCTCCGATTTCAACTCCATTAACACCCTGGTTCCAGGCTGCCATGCTTGGATTCTCTCCCAGAAAGAGAAGAGTCCGCATCAGTTAAAGATGCCCCCCCACGCCGCCACCCCTCTCTCTGGAGGGAGATGTATCACCACCACGGGGGCTTGGAAAAAAGACATCTTCCTCACGGCTCCCCCAACAACCCCCATCACTCATGTACAATGTACACATAACCAATACTATTGGGGTAACAAATCACACTTCTAATGGCTCTACAAACGCTTTACCCACGCCAGACAAAGCAGCATGCCTGCTAACAGTAATTAAGCCTTTGATTATGTTTCCGAAGGTGCGTGGTTACATGGATTTTTTTTTTTTCCCCTTCAACAATAAAATACAACTTGTCTTTCATTAGTGCAAGCTGACAGCTACCTTTCCCTGGATGACTGAAAGGACTGGAGGGCTACCATCAGTCTAAAATGGGAGTTCACTGCAGTCTGCAAGCTCTGCATGCATTGCTAAGCCTCTGCTGCTTTCATGCTGCATGGAAACGCTGTTTAAATGCAGTGTTCCTAAAGCTTCACACATCTGTTATCCTCTTTTGATGTGTCCACTGCTTTGGCTCGGAGTATCTCTCTCAAAAAATATATTAAAAAAAGTCCATGTGCAGATTAGGATTGGTGAGACGATGAGCTTTTTACTCGTCTCATAATAAGATGTTTGGTTTGTCCTTAAAGGTTGCTCTTACTTAAGAGACACTGCTGTGTTGTGTGTGTGTGTGTGTGTGTGTTGTGTCTGTGTGTGTGTGCCTCCTTCCATATCGCAGGTACTACTTGTAATGAGATGTTTGTTCTTGAAGGTTGTTCTTACTTAGACTCTGGTGTGTTGTGCATGTGTGTGCGTGTGTGTGTGTGTGTGTGCATGTGTGTGCGTGTGTGTGTGTGCCCCCTTCCCTATGGCAGGTACTACCTGAAGAACAACATGGAGACGGAGACGCTGTGCTCGGACGAGGACGCGCAGGACCTGCTGCGGGAGAGCCAGATCAGCCTGCTGCAGCTCAGCACCATGGAGCTGGCCGCCCAGCTGTCCATGCGCGACTTCGACCTCTTCCGCAACATCGAGTCCACCGAGTACGTGGAGGACCTCTTCAAGCTGGACGGCTCCAGGGGGCGGGGGCACGGGCACGGGCACGGGCATGGGCACGGCGATGGTGGGGGTGGCAGCGGCAGCCATCTTAAGCAGTTTGAGGAGATCATCAACCAGGAGACGTTCTGGGTGGCCACGGAGATCCTGCGCGAGCCCAACACCATGAAGCGCATGAAGACCATCAAGCTCTTCATCAAGATCGCCCTGCACTGCCGCGAGTGCAAGAACTTCAACTCCATGTTCGCCATCATCAGGTATGCCACAGCTTACGCGCACACACACACAGATATGCTTACACACACACAACCACACACGCTTACACACACACACATACACACACGCACACACACACACCCGTACATGCACACACACACACACACACGCTTACACACACGCACATGCACGCACACACGCTTACACACACGCACATGCACGCACACGCTTACACACACAGACATGCATACACACACACACACACACATGCTTACATACACACACACACACATGCTTACACACACACACACACACACACACACATGCTTACACACACACACATGCTTACACACACACACACATGCTTACACACACACACACACATGCTTACACACACACACACACGCACACACACATGCTTACACACACATGCTTACACACACAGACATGCTCACACACACACATACGCATATAACTGCCAATCCTCTCCTCCTGTCTGCTCCGCCGAGACCTTAGATTACCCATGGTCCTCTTGGCCCCGTGCCCCTCGTCATAACTGTGCTGTCAGCCTGGTGATGGTGTGTTTGTGCTGGGCTTGCTGTTCCTCTCCTCCTGCTCTGCGGCTCCTTTTCATAATAAATGAGCGCATCTCTGCTGCCATTGATTGTTTGTGTTTCTGCTGGACGGGTTTCTTAGCCGCTGCCATCGTAAATCAATAGCTCCATTGTACCGCCATTATTACTGGCGTGGGCACACTGACATCATCTGGAGGCAGCTTGTGGCCTTGCTGTGTTTGTGTATTCTAGTGTGGTTGCATGTGTGGCTGTGTGTGTGTGGGTGTACATTTCTTGTGTGTGTCTGTGTATTTCGTTTGTGTGTGTGTGTGTCTCTTGTAGGCATCTATCGTTACATTGACTTTTGTATAACAGGAACGCACAGATAGAGGGCAGAGTGCAGTATGCAGTCTCAGCGGAGTGAATGGCAAGTCTGCTACCCCTCCTGTCCTCACACACTGTATAATGCTATCTTCCTTAGAGAGATACACACACACACACACACACACAGGGGGTGCAGGTGTTCCGGGTCAGGAGAAGGTTGGAGGCCCTCCTTTGTGCCTTGTGTCAGTATGCTGCTCATGTTGAAGCCGGCCAGCTGTCCATGGCTCATGGAACCTTAAGGGCTGATGGGGGACGTGGGAAGACTCTGGGAGTCTGATGGAGAGAGTGTCCAGGTGTTTACCTAGGCCTTCGT
>CM050214.1:27747706-27750206 GCA_027475355.1 Coilia nasus
ATATGTGTCTGTGTGTGTATGTGTGTGTGCCAGTATTAATATGTATGTGTGTGTGTGTCTTTAAACATGCTGATGCCTTGCTGAAGCCTCCCCTGTGCTCTGCCCCTCTGCAGGAAACGACTCGAACGTGGACGGCCTGGTGAACTTCGAGAAGCTGCGCATGATCGCCAAGGAGATCCGCCACGTGGTGCGCATGACCTCCGCCAACATGGACCCCGCCCTCATGTTCCGACAGAGGTGAGGCACGCCGACCCTTAAACCTGAACCCCCCCCCCCGCCTCCCTGCCCCCCTCCTGTGCCCACGCACGCTCTCGCTGGCAGTGTGCCACTTGGGAAGCCCCTGCCAACCGCGCCCTCCTGTGGTGCTGGGTCACGCCAGCTCACTGCCCCTGCTGTGTAGCCTGGTAAACCAGCCCCTCATACTACACTGTGTTTCGTACAGAGGGTGTGGCAGTGCTGTATTGAGAAACGTTTGCTTCCTGGAGGTGTAGACTGCTGAAGTTTTACAAAACGATAGGATCTGCCTTTACCGAATCGCTAACGTCTGGTCGTGACAGCGGCACATTGCCTATTATCAGCCGATTCTGTTGCTGTTCCGCTGAAAATTAGGCTTTACCCAGTTAAAAAGAGACAAATTCAGCTCCTGTAAACCTTTAGTTTGAGTAAGTGAACTTATAACGTCTATTTTAAACTGATTTCGCACCCAAATGTCCCTCACCACCTGGATGATAATAGACTTGGGCCTTGGGGATTCCCTAGATGACGGAGATGGTCTGCACTCTGTATGTGCTCCAAAGTATATTTATTACACAAACAAATGACAATGTTTTGCCCACAGGGTCTTCGTCAGACCCTCCCTCATATCTACCTGTCCCATACCTCTGTGCTTGTGTAATCGCTTGCCACCGGTTGGCTGTGCAGACACGCATGTAATTACTGGCATCGTGTGATTTGTGGTCTGAAGCTGTATGTCAGCAAGTCTTTTACAAAGCTAATGATACGCCAGGCAGCATTCTTGGCTGTGAAAGACGGACAGCGCTGCGGTCAAAGCCCAACAGGGAGCTGAAGGCCTCTAGTGTGAATAGTGATGTTCGCCAGTGAGGTAATGACCATTTGTGTCAGTTATGGTCTCATAGTGGATGCCTGTAATATTCTGAGGTATAAGCCGAGAAACGTCCTGCTGTGTCATTAAGGTATGAGTGTAAGGGACCTCTAATGTGTAGCACAGATGCACCTTGGCCCATTCAGTGATGTAATGGCATCACTGTGGCACGCAGAGTTTGGAATTCAGCCTGGGACTTCACCTACAGCCCAGTAGCCACAGAGAGACTTCTGGGAAAAGAAAATGTAGTTTTGCATTACCATGGGATCTGTCCAGTGTATGGAAGACTAATCAAAAGCAGTTTGCCTGTAGGTTACTGTTACTTCCACCTGGTTCTCTACTATAGTACTGTACATTATTTGTGCCTATCTGTTTTTTTTTTTTGTTGAATAATACACCATGACTTATCAACCAGTCCTCTAGATGAATTAGTACTAATTTAGTCTGGTCTGTGTGAGTACCGGGTCTGCTCTGTTAATGTGGTCTGAGTCGGTGGAGGTGGTTGCTTTCTGCTGTTCTCTCTCACCTTGTAAAGGTTTGCCCTTTACATCTGTGTCCCCTTCATTTCCCCGTCTCCCGCCGCGTGTACGAGTCCACACCTCTGACCGTGTCCACGCGCATATGTGTGTTAGTAACTGTGTGGGAAGGAAGGAAGAACACATCCTCCTTCACTGTCTGTGTGTGTGTGTGTGTGTGTGTGTGTGTGTGTGTCTGTGTGTCTGTGTGTGTGTATGTCCCCTCACCTGTCATGGGTCTTGTCTGCAGGAAGAAGAGGTGGAAGAGCTTGGGGTAAGTGTGCTGGCACTGCCGCATGTTTGCGCGTGCTCGCCCTGCATGACCAAGACCAAAACATGCATCAGTGTCACCCCCCACACCCACACCCACACCCACACCCACCCAAACCCCTAACCCCCTCCTAAAAAGCCTTGGACGCATCGCAACAGAGCATCTGCATCCCCTGTCACAAACCAGCCCCCCACCCTCCAGAGCCCCTCAGTCGGGCATCACAAGCCTTACTCGTCTCATCTGTTTGGCTCCGCTCCTCCATACTCTAACCCCGTTATCGTCGCTCAGTCGCTTTTATTTCTGCCCCATTATTATTATTATTGCCATGGATTTATCGCGTTCAGTTACTTTAAGCATGGATTACACCACTGAATGTGAATCCCCTCTTTCTTTCTTTCTTTCTTTTTGCATGGTTACATTAACCTGTTTTTTTGTGCTGCAGACAGCAGAAAGAATTTGCATTTGATGACTAGCTGACTTCAAAGGCCGCTAGTGGCCCCAGAATAGGCTGCGTGGCAGGACGCGTCCTGCTTTGATGTTCTGCAGAATAATTGTGCTCTCTTTGGATGATCTGTGGACTCTTTGCGTGGGAGGCTAACAATCAGACCACCC
>CM050214.1:27752706-27770206 GCA_027475355.1 Coilia nasus
CACTCCCAGCACCCCTGGACTACAGCCATGCCAGTGCACTTATTTAGGAGACGTAGAATGTTTTTTGCAAATACTCAAACCAATATTTTTAAGCTAGATCTTGCCTGTTAATCTGTTTTTCCTATACTGGTAAGTCTGTATGATGCAGTACAGGTAAATAATGGTCAGAAATAGGTTTAGAGCAGTACTCATGAATGTAATTAAATGAATGTCTTTCCAGAGGTTTTATTCTGATTCTTGTGCCTTGTGTATGTGGCTTCTCCCTCCCCTGCAGTAGGTGGCAGTGTGCATAGGTCTCACAACTCCTGTCAGGTGACCCTGTGTGGCTCTTCCTCCTCTCTCACGTCTGCTGCAGGCTCCAAGGCGGCCGCTGGTGGTGGAGGCAGCAGCAGCAGCGGCGGCGGCGGCGGCGGTGGTGGTGGTGGCAGCAGTGGCGCCCCCTCTGGAGCTCCCGGGCGCAGCTACGGCATAGGTGGGGCTTTCTTGCACAAGCAGATCCTGCTGATGACCCGTCAGAGCAGCACAGACGCAGCAGAGCAGGAGAGACAGGCAGAGCAGGGAGACCCAGGCACCGGAACACCCCGGAAAGGAGGAGGAGGAGGAGGAGGAGGAGGAGGAGGGACAGGACAGATGCGCGAAGAGACGCAGACACAGACAGGGACAGGGACAGACACCCCCGTAACCCCCCTCAGGCCCTCCAGGCGCCCCCAGTCACCTCTGAGGAAGCGTCTGAGCTCCCCATTTAGGATGCTGAGGGAAAGGAGCGCCTCCAGGGAGAGGGAGAGAGAGAGGGAGAGGGAGAGGGTCAGCACGGCCTCCCCCACTGTGGTCAGACATGAGGGCAGGGCCCCAGAGGAGGATGAGGAGAGGCCAGAGCAGGACAGCAGTAGCGCCCCCCCGCGGGCCTTCAGCTGGCTCTGCAGAGACAGACGCAAGAGGAGGAGAACACTCTGAGGAGGGGAGGGGAGGGGAGGCTCACCAAGGCCCCCTCTGCCAGAGCAGGGACCCTATGGGTCTGCCTGAAATGTCCACTTGTTCACTGTGTAGTCCTCAATATAGAGTGTCTGCTACCTTGGCTCACTGACTACATAGTGCACTATTCAGTGACCAAGTGAACATTTCAGATTTGCTCTCTGTGTAGTGAATGGGTTGTAAAAAAAAAAGGACAAGCATCGAGAACCAATAAGACTGAGTTATGTCTCCATAGTGTTTTAAAATGCACTAAATTACAAAGCTGTGATAATTATTTACATGTATTTTTGAGAATACAGTTATGTAAGGAGAGATGAGCTGTGTTTTTGTGGAAATCAATCTATTCAATGTTGACATGTTAATGGTCCTTGTCTCAAACAATTTTATTTTCTTTTTCCATTTCAAAACCTTTCAACGTATTTAAAAATAAATGTAAATGTCACAAAATGAAACGTTATCATAAAGCAATTTAAAAAACCAATGTGACTGATCCAGTAAATGTGCTTCTAGGTAACTCACACAGAACCTGTGCTAGCCTGTTTTTACTAGCGCAGTCATGAAGAACAGAGAGAAGGAAGAGAGTTGAAAGTCTGGCACTGAAATGAGTTTTTCCCATGTGCCTCTGTGGGCACATGGAGAGCAGGTGGAGGTACTGAGCCTGTGTGTGTGTGTGTGTGTGTGTGTGTGTGTGTCTGTCTGTCTGTGTCTTTGGCAGGTTACGCACTGATGCCGGCGGGCAAGATGGACCTGTCGGACTCGAGCCACAGCGAGATCTCGTCGCGCTCCAGCATCGTGAGTAACTGCTCGGTGGACTCCATGCCCACGGCCGTGCCAGAGGACCGCAGCGCCACCCGGCCCGCCAGCCAACCAGAGCCCAGCACACACACGCCGCTCCCCACGCCAGACCACAGTCAGCCCAGCACAAGGTAAACACCCACATACATGTACATACACACACACACACACACACACACACACACACACACACCCCTCTCCCCACGCCAGACCACAGTCAGCCCAGCACAAGGTAAACACCTATATACATGTACATATATCTATACAGTATATATATTTAGGAATGTTGATTAATTATGATTAATTATGATTAATCCACAGTTACCCTGTGATTAATCAGATTAAACATTTCACAAATAATTCACACACACAGGGACTTGTATGTATTCATAAGCACACACACATCCCTGGCAAACTAAGATATACAATCCCTGTCTGAGGAACATGAATATACACGCTTTATAAACATGCAAGTTATCACTCACTCGCATACACACGCACACACACACGCTTTATTCACAAGCAAACTGTCTCTTGCTCACACACACACACACACACACGCTTCAACTCAAACTGACACACAAATATATAGACTCTCTGTCTCACATCCTGCACACACACAGACAAGCTGAGCCAGTCTGCCTCAAAACACTTTCTCCTTGTTGTCTTGTAAAAGCGGTGATGGCAGCTCTTTGTACACAAACAAACTCATAAAAGCCAGCTGCTTGATTAGAGCTGCACAGCCCAGCACTGATGGATTAACAGCCGTGCTGGTTTTATTGGGATGTTTTTAAATTCAGTCGAGTAGGCGGCACAGTTTATAGAAAGACTGTAATTACTTCTATCTCTTCCTTGAGGGAATCTATAAATCTCGCATATTGTGTCTGGGTCCTTTGAGAAAGCTTAGCTCATTTCCGATATGTACTTTTTTTAATTCGCAACTCCATTAAAATGATTCTGTTAAAAAAAACAAATCAGGAATAGAAGCCCATAAGGGCTCTCTCTTTCTCTTACTCACTCACTCTCTTTCTCTTTCTTTCTCTCTCTCTTTTTCTCCCAGTTCATCCGTGTCAAGGCCCTCAGTGACGCGAGCATCCACCTTCACGTCGTCCACGAGCACGGAGGAGCTGACGCCAGACCACGTCTCCGTGGAGACGGCCGACAGTGGGCGCGGCAGCTGGACCTCCTGCTCCAGCAACTCCCACGACAACTTCCAGAGCCTGCCGGCCCAGCGCGCCCTCGACCTGGCCCCCTACCGCCACTCGCAGCTGGGAGGCCCCATCGCCGAGGTGGAGGCAGGCCCCTCCTGGACGGAGGACTCCACCCCCGCCGGCGTAAATACCACCGCCGCAGCTAACCGCCACTCCAGGGACAGCTCGGAGCTCAACCCGTCGCGCCAGAGCTGGGCCTCATCCAGCTCGCTCTCCGACACCTACGAGGGCAGCTACGGCACCATCAAGCGCCGGGCAGCCGAGCAGTCCGCCGCCGCAGCAGCGCAGGGAGACTCCTCCGAGGGCTCCCAGGCCTCCGACGCCAGCTACAAGACCGTCACCTCAAGCACAGACAAAGGCCTGATAGGTGAGGCGACGCCTCGGGCGCTCGAGGCCCATGCTTAGGGCGTTGCTTGCAGTCTGTGTATGTGTGTGCTGTGTCCACTGTGTGTTGCCCCTATAGCACCGATGTACGTACATGTAGTGCTAACTCCACTATAGAACGATTTTACAGTGGTATGGAATGACACCAGCAGATGTTGCCTTTCAGGTCATATTTATTTCATATCTATCTGTAAATGCTGTCACTCTGTCTGTTCCACACACAACTCTCACAGTAATTTAAACATAATGTGATCACATTCTCTCCATACTAGGCCATGTACTCTGAGGAGTCTTCATGTGGCCCCAGTTTGCTGTTTAGCTTGGCATAGCAAAGCAGAGCACTGTGCTTTAGTGGTTAATAGCTGCTTTAGCTGCTTGAAATGTCAGATGTCTTTACATACCAGACATGCTTCAAAAACCTACAATTTTCCGTCAAAAGTAGATGTTCCATTCTCTTGCTCCTCAGATTATATGAGAGCCTTCAGTCATGTGTCAGGAGTTGAGCGATAAAGCGTAACTGCTGCTCTTACTCCAAGAGTAAGAAGTCTCCAAGAATCTGACTGACTGACTGACTGACTGGCGGATCAAGGCAAAATCTGCTGCTGCCATTCATTTCGCATGCTTATAGATTTTCTTTTCATAGAGAGTTAGTGACCTTGTGAACATTACATAGATTTTGTTATTCCTTTTATTTATTTTTGATTTTTTTTGTTGTTGATCACTCCCTTCCCTTCACCCCTACCATCTCTGTCACCTCCCACCCCCCACCCCCCCCACTTCCTGCCTCCTCACCCCCCTCCACTTCCCCTCTCCTTCTCCGATCCTCCCCCCCCCTGGCTGGCAGTGTACTGTGTAACGTCGCCCACCAAGGACGACAGGTTCAGGCTGCCGCCGCCCACTCCGCCGGGGTACCAGGGCCTGGCGCTGGGCGAGGCGCAGGAGGGAGCACCCCCGCCGCCGCTGCCACTGCTGCGGCCCCCCCACTTAAAGCCGCCCGACTATAGCGTGGCCCTGCAGAGGTCAAAGCTGCTGCAGAGCCCCGCCAGGCTGGGGCCCCTCGGCCGGCCCGCCAGCACGGTGCCTGCGCCGCTGCCCGATAGTGAGGATGGTACGTGTGTAGGCCGCAGTGTACAGTGCAGGCTAGCTAGCTAGCTAGCTGCCGCCACCGCTGCTAATGCTGCTGCTTGCTGCCTATGCGCTCTCTCTCTATTCTGTGTGTTTAAAGGAGAAATTCGGTGTGAAATGAAAATTGCCGTGTTAAAACATCATACCGAGTTGGTATGTTTGCTGTGGAGCAAAATTGAGCTAGCCTGAGGACAGTCCACCCAAGTCGATTGACGAACACGAACCAGTGGGAAGAATAGGAGGAGAGGTAGTAGAATCGACTTGTTTAGACTTTCCTCATGGCGGTGACGAGAAACAACTACAAACTACTGCATGTAAGAACTGTTTTCTTAAACGTTGTGTACGCTTACAAAGTTCTCAGTGCCTCGTTTTCAATGCCAGGACCTTTGTTATACTACCGATGGAGTGTGGAGTTTCTTTGAGCTGTTTTTAATGGTTTAAAAGTAGCGTAATCTTCATGCTAAGGGCACCTACCACTTGCATTGTTCTGGGACAAATGGTAAAAAATAGTGAAGTTCTAAATGCAGCAGGCTAGCTCAGTTTTGCTCCTCAGCAAATATAGCAACTCGGTATGATGTTTTAACACGGCAACTTTCATTTTACACCAAATTTCTCCTTTAAGCCAGAGGTCAAAATTCAAGGGTTTGTCGGCTGCGACAAAACCCCCAAAATATCGGGGTATCCTTTTCTCTTGTAACTTAGGGTGCAGGGTACTCAACAGAGCCTGATATTTTAAAAGTGAAACATCCCTTTTACTGTTATTATTAGAAATATAGTTTGCAGTATAACTTAACTTCAAGGCAGTATTTGGCAAGTAGCTTGGTCATGTCATATTTCTGTAATTGTTTAACAATGAAATTATTAATAATAGTATGTAGTATTTTAATAAGGGTCATCTGAATCAGTCACTGCTTGCTCTGCAAAGCTCACCTTATGCATGTCATTGGTGTTTTTTGTTTTTTCATGAACATTTTAAAGCAACACCAAGGAGTTTTTTGCCTTGAAATGAGGTTTCTAAAGCCGTTTCAATGGTACATCATATAGAATGAACAGATACCTCCGGATTCCCTGGCTATCCATCAGGTTTCCAACAATGCTATGTGCAAGATGGCAAGCTGTGATAAATTACTTGTTACAGTGGTAACTGACAGTTACACTTGCAACCTGTAGGGGGACACGAGCCATTCTTAAAAAAAGAAAAAAACTCCTTAGTGTTTCTCTATCCAAGTCATTTGTTGTCATAGTTACCGAAGTGACTGTAGAGCCTGCTTTGACTCTGTCTTCTCCTCTCACAGATGAACAGGTCTCAGCAGTGTAACTGCCACCAGAGCACAGATGGACAAGAGAAGGAGTGAGACTGGGAGGAAGGAAGAAAGAGAGAGCGAGAGAGAAAAGGAGAGCGGCCTCGTAAGCTAGAGTAGCACTGTGGGTGTGCTGTGGCCTCCCTCAAGACATGAGCACACACGCATCTCCCTTGCATCTCTACCTGCTCACCTGTGCAACCTCACCTGTCCAATCACAAACACCCAAAAACACACACACACATGCATACAGACCTGTAGGCCACTCAGAGACATGGAAAGCTTGTGTGTAACTCACCTTTCCTCAGGCTCCTGAACTGAACAGATCTCATGTCACTGGATGGAGTGTGTGTGTGTCTAAGACCATGGCATCCCATGCAGAGGAAGGAGAGAAGTCCATGACGACAACAAATCCTCGCCTTTTTAAATCATTCGCTTTTGTACTAGTACCTCTGTTGTTCGTGACAACACTCCGATCACCTCAGTCGCTGTCTGGAGTGAGGCGATTGCCCAGGTTCTGCTCAAAGATTCCGTAGCGGAGCCTCAAGAAGCACACGTGAGGGTTGTCATGGTGACTCAAGATTCAAGCAGTTCACTTTTCCTCTAGCACTCTTTAGCTGTGTCGCTACGCTACGCTACGCTATGCTATGCTACGCTACGCTGTACGCTATGCTTTGGTTGCAGGTCTTTCCATAAACATAAGCACCAGGATATCATTGGGCAGGTCCTACACTGTACCGTAGAGTTTACCAGGGGTGGGAATGGCCACAGAGGATAGGTTATGATACGATAATATTACAATATATGGGCCATGATATTATCTTATTGCAATTTTGTGATGGATTGAGTATTGCTTTTCAGTTTTGCAATATGCTGCAGTTTATTTCTAACACTGATAATGTATATATCGAAATTGATGAATAACAGCTTGGGACATTGTGGGCTTCAGAAGCAACATTATGGGTGTAGACATGCGTACCAGAAAGAAATTAAATTCCTATTATAAAGTAGATATCACCATACTTGGTGCCACAGTGATACGATACATTGGGCTTAAAAAAATATCACGATACTATACTGTATCTATTTTTTCTCCCATTTTCTTGTTTACATAATACAGTACAAAACAGAACAAATTGCAATGGTCTACTGCCACAGCCTTGCTGTATTTCTTAATTGGTTTTAAACATATCAGTCATACAGACTTTAAGCTAAAAACGTACCATTTTGAAGGTGCCATTTTAAAAGTGTTACAATTGAAAAGGGGTCCAAAATGAATATTTGGTC
The DNA here is from genome assembly GCA_027475355.1 of Coilia nasus. Lineage (NCBI taxonomy): Eukaryota > Metazoa > Chordata > Actinopteri > Clupeiformes > Engraulidae > Coilia > Coilia nasus. The sequence continues at coordinate 27,759,782 of CM050214.1, forward strand.
TCCAGATTAGCTATTACTGCTAAAGGAGCAGGGATGGAGTGGGTTTCTTATTTCATGTATTCTACAGAAAGCTCAATCCATTACATTCCTCCGCAGGTCTGTGTCTGCAGAGAGGAATCCAGCACTCCTAAAGGGCATGTGAAAGAGTAGAGCATGCCGCAAAGTTCACAGCGTCCTTGTTAGAGAGAGTTGGAAACATACAAGGCTACTTCAGAGTGTGCTTTCATGGAGGAATGTATCAGTGGGTGGTGGCCGGGGGTGGCTTGACTACTTGTCCCCGGTGTTGGGAAAGTCTTTCCCCATGGTGTCATCAGCTCGCTGTGTGTGTGTGTGTGTGTGTGTGTGTGTGTGTGTGTGTGTGTGTGTGTGTGTGTGTGTGTCCACCCCCATAGTAAAACATGAGGTACTGGTGACATGGTGGTAACACTTTGACTCTTCGATTGAACTCCTGTCGTAACAAGACAAAAGAACAAAGCATCACCAACGAAAAACAAGCAAAAGCTTTTTTGAATGCAGTTTTTAAAGGTATATCTATATATTGGCACTGTATAATCATGCTAGCGAGAGAGCTTTATGTTCACAACGTGTTTACATTGGAAACCATTTGTTTACAGTTGGTGGTAGACTCCGTGGTCGTCAGTTTTTAGATGTTGACATGAGAAATCAAGGCTTTTTAATAGTTTTGACTATTGTTATTTTTTATTTGGTATTGCCGCAGGACGTGTAGATACAGCATCAAAAAACTGTCTGATGTACCTCATTCACTCGCTCAGTCATTTTCGCTCTTGTCTTCCGCAATTGGCTCCTGCGCTTGTATTCTCTGTATATAGCAGTTGAACATACACAAGGAATGCTCGTCAAGGGAAATATATTTATATTGGTAGGTGTGTATTTGGTTTACCATTCCTTGTTAGTATAATGCGATTTTTCGAACAAAAGTACATTTTTTGTATAGTATTTTAAAGAGACTGCTTTTATGTTCATTGCTTCTTGCAAGAGAAAATTTCCTATTATTTCTATACCGTCAGCCTTGTAAAAGGACTTGGAGGTGCAGATTTGTATTATATTAAGGGATATAACTGGAGTATCTCATTATGCTTTTGGCTGTCTTGTTGCTTACAATGCTTACAATGTTTTTTTTTCCTTTGCCATTCAAAGACTTGAAAATGGTAATATATACATATACAAATTTTACATATATATTTTTATTTGTTATAAATTAATGTTGCTGATCATGTATAGTTCAAGAGAAAGTCCTCTATAAAGACTGTATTTGTAATATTTTGTTATAATAAAAATCCAAGATGGCAGTTGCCCCATCACTATGATGGGGGCAGGAATCTATCAAGCATTTTTTCCCCCCCTGAAGTTCATTCTGTCAGCCAGGTATACCAATAACTGTGCGTCAGACAGTGGTTATTTATTTTTGTATATTTATTTAGAATGTTTCTTATACTTCTTCAACGTTGAGTCCCTAAACCCCCTTACTGCCCCCAGTCTCAGCATACTGCTACGTCCTGTCGTAGGGGGGCTTACAGCTGCCATTTGTTCGGCCTTCTTGGTGCCACTGCTTCAGGGTCGAATGTTGGGTTTAGACGATCAGGTTCACGGTCAACATTAGGGTCAAAAGTTTGTTTTGCTGCAGTCATCCGTGTTCAGGTCAGGACCTTAATGCCGCTTAAGCTGCTTACAGATGATCAGCGACAAGCCCTTCTAGAGCATGCTTCACGGTTATTTTCCTATGGAGAGGTGCCAATGCCTATACCTCATTCTCAGCATTGCGCTGCGGTCAGACCCTGCATTTCAGTGCAACTGAATTTTAACGACACAGTCATGGGTGGCGGTTAATGTTAGTTAGACCATTCATACTGCACAGGGGTACTGCCAGAAATTTTGGGCACTATGAAATAATGCAGTTTTGGGCTCTCTTATCAATAATACAGTCCGCAAAGAGCCCCCCGATTCAAACAGTTAAATAAAAACTGCAGTGCGCTTGCTTTTATTTCTCTAAGCCTTTGCTTTAATTTAGGAAATGTAAGCACCCAGTGTCACAAACTGGGTGATTCACCCTTAGAATTGTTGTAAGAGTTGTCCACCCCACCCTCGTGTTAACAGTATTAACAGTGAGTGTCGCATCAAGCCCAGGGTGAGTAGTGCTCTAAAGCTAAAGTGCCCGTGGTGATCGTCTGGCCTCCACTCAAGGCGTGACCATGGCGGACAACAGCAGGCATGTTAACGCTGGATGAGTTGAGCCGTGTGTGTCTAACCGGCAAAGCTCCCCTTATTCATTTTCAGGGCAGCCTCCCTACAAACCTTGTGAAGGTTGCAGATCTCAATATACCCGCTACAGTCCTGAGGAGAGTGCAGAATAGAATCCCTCATCTTTCAGCCTTATAATGGATGCAGGAAAATATGATTGTGTCGAGATGTCAATCCCTTTCTACTCCCTCAAAGACTGCTGAAGGTGAGCAGATCACAAGGTGATGTGCACCTAGTGGGAGCAGTTAAGGCCCCAATTGTTTTGCAACTGCTCATCTGCATTGATCTTGCAAGCCAATCAACAGCTAGGGTCTTCACATGAAGGTTTTTCATGAGGTTTTCACATTTGTGTTTCCGTGTTCAGGCAACAGTGAAAAAGGATTAGTGGTGTAATGTTCTTCTGATGTAAGTGCACATTACATTACAGATTCCAAACTGAAGTTTTGATGCGATTGACCTTATTAAGGACATGTACTCCGTGCATTGGCCCAAAGGACTTGCATACAGTGTGTTCTTTCTTTGTCTGAAAATTCTGTACACCTGAAAAATGTAAACAATTCTGGTGAAATGCCTGAACTGAAACAACACGAGACATTTGTGGAATACATACTGAAATTTACTTTATTAAGGTATTTTTTTATGTAATGGCATATAGTCTGAAGTTGACAGGGTGGCTTCAGCCAATGTTGTCCTAAAGCTGTCCTTAAACGTTCTGTAAAAACTCCCAAGAGTTTAGTTTCAGCAGATGGGTTCTCATTTAACTCCTCCTGGAGTTACATAATTACGCTACAATTCAGAGAAACAAAATAAACTTAAATGAACTAAAAAGTATGCAGTCTTTGCAACCTTTGGGAATGCCAGAACGAGAACCATTCCAGGTGCAGATGGGGGTTTTATTAGTGATTTTCTTTTTTTAAATTTATGTCTGCTTTTATGTAAATTGTCCATGACCTCATCAGACTCAACAAGGGGGCACTGCTTAGTCCAATTGCTCTGGTATCTGCTAACTGGAACGCAATAACAGACTGACCTTGTCGCTGTTAATCTGGACAGGAGGCAGGCAGCGTAACTGCACGTCAATCACCCGCACAGGAACCTCCTGGCGGTTCTGTCTGCTCAGAAGCATTATTTGATCGGTGTACATTTTTCATAGCTAATGTTACTTATGTCTTTTAGAAAGACTACTGTGTGTATGCCTTTTTGTACTTCTACTTGTGGCTGTAAATACTTGTTATATTTTGTTTAAGAGGATGTTCAACAAGACAAACGCAAGAGAAAATTACATTTTATTTCTGAAAGTCTAATTATGAATTTTTGACAACAATAAACTCATAAATGTTTGCATTCTCCGTGTGTTTCCTTTCTTACACCATTGCAGTACGTCAAGAAACAGACTTGAACAGTGCTTTTCTGTGTTCTTTCTTCGCGTGGACTTTGGAACTCATGTTTTGTTCGTACCCAAAGCGCCGTGTGAAGACTCTCTGGTCAGCCGATTAATTTAGACTTGCGTGTAGGGGAAAGTCGAAAAAAATATACGAAATTCTCTGCGGACTGTTGTCATGCAAGTCCGTTCTGCACACTCATCTGTTTATTTAATTCCCGGAGAGAACACGTCCATGTTCTTGTCAAAGAATACGGCAATGGCTTCTGACTACAGTCAGAATCAGCATCCAAACAGAGCTGTAGGCTACATCTTACTTGAGATCAATGACTAACTTTTCAAACTTACAGATAGATATGTGCCAGAGCTAAGTCTTGGAAAGATGTGAGTGGTGATGAAAGTTCCTTAATGATTCCCCATCATTGATAGCCTGTGATTAGTGAGAACGGAGGGCGCCTCGGCCCCGCATGTTAAACACCTCATTCAAAGAAAGTTCACAGAGAATATTGAGGAGCAAACGGACATTTTAAAGGGCAAGTTCGCTTCTCCAGAGGGGATACGGCCAAGTGGAGTTGGAGATTATTTCCTGAAATTAACCGCGCTCTATGCATTAAACATCAGGACCTCGAATGCAACCCAGTGAGTCCAGAGATGGGAAAAGGGGGAACAATGCTGCTCTCAAACACGGCCACGCACAAGTTATCCCTAACCCACAACCTACTGGATTTTTCTTTTCTTTTCGACAGAATGATCGTGTGTATGAAAAAAAAATTAAGAAGCCAAATATGAAAACTTTATTTGTATTTTGATTATTAGTTTGTTGCCAACTGTCAGTCTTTGCTTTGTAGTTATTTTAATAAGGGGGTCTTTTAATGACAAAACCTTCTTGACATAATTATAAGGACTTGAAGCTACTGTTTATCACAAGATAGCTTATAGACTTGTGGCTTTGATACTACGCCTCGAGATCCAAGTGCTACAGGCATTTAGACTGAGGATCTCACAGCAGTAGGACATTTGTATTGTTTAACATGCCGTTTCTAAACAATGACTGTGCTGACACTTCTTCTTTACCAGAGGTTATAGGCCTACTTGATGGATTCCTGCCTGACTTTGAAAAGATCAAAATGACTTTGCATTCACAAAGCTGGTTTAAAAGTATTAAAACATGCCTGAGTAGTTTTGCCCAGCATCAGCAGGTAAATCATGTTATGCTGTGACCTGCACTGTGCTGCCCTATTTCTCTGAGGTAATGGCACGCAGCCAGCAGGGTTTCTGGAATCCATCTTTATGGTCATGTTTGGTGCTTTAGAAAGGCACTTGGTCCTCCTGCGTCTGGTGCACAGATTGCTATGTGGATTAATTTGCTGCACGGCTGATATTTACTGCAGTATGATCAGATAACAGTGCTGATATTTGTTTATTATTATGTCACTACAATTGTTACTCAATGCAGAGCTAGGTCAGCTATCAGAGATTTGGTTTTTCTGTCAGACACAGTATAAATAGTAAATGGACTGCAGTTACTGTACATAGCGCTTTCTACTCCTCTGAGCACTCAAAGCACTTTACAGTGTAGGCCTCACATTCACCCATTCATTCATTAACACACCGGTGGCAGAGGCTACCATGCAAGGTGCCAACCTGCCACCAGGAGCAATTTGAGGTTATGTATCTTGCTCAAGGACACTTCAATGGGGTCAGGCAGAGCGGGGCTCGAACCTGTAACCTTCCAATTGCCAAACGGCACTCCGAACACCTGCACCACCATCGCCATCACTGGCCTTGTAGTATAGACCTGCAGTATATGCTTGTCAGAGTGTAGGCATCTAGTAAGTGACGGAGTGGGTATCTTTTTCTACTGGCTGTGATCCCAGCACGGCAATTTGTGTCTGCCATCAGATCATCTGATCTGCCATCAGTTGGCTGGAGTGGCTACTGAATTAGGCTCAGGGCTATGCCATAGCCGATAATCAACAGCTCCCTCAGTTCATTTGTCCTCCAAGTAGTTAAGACAGCACAGACAAGCTGAGTGGGAGTAGTACTATTATTAGTACTACTACTACTGATAATAATAATAACAATATGTTCATTCTTTTGTCTGTTGTATAATGATGCAGTACTTTTGTATACCACATGGTGGCAGTGCATATCTTTTAAAAAATGTACGTACATCACTGCTCATGCTTCTCTGTGTCAAAACTTGGGGATTGAGTTAAGCAGATTTGTGTGTGGCATACAGCAGGCAAACATGATTTCTAGGGGAGGCTGCCTAGTTCATTAGGGTACAAATGAGCCAAATCCGTTTTATGGAAGCAATTCAATTCTGTTCTATTGTCACTGTGGTGATTATAGTTGTCTGCATTGTTTGTCCTATTTTATTTATTTTTACTTCAAGAATATGTTGCTACTGTTGAGTGCAAACATTGTTCAGAAACCGCTGAACTTACAAGTAACATCACAGCTTAGAGAAGCAGTCTTACTGCCACTGGTGAGTTCACTTACAGCAAGCCAAAGTGCACTGAACTCTAAAAATCTTTGCCAGACTGCACCCAAACATAAACAAAGACAAATGTAAAAGTTATTCCCAGTAAAGGAGAATGGCTAGACATGAACAAACACACCTGCACTCAGTACATCAATACTGGCTCATCTCACTTTGTTCTCTACATACCTCAGATGTGTACAGAAAACATCAATGGCTGCCGGAGAAGATATAGCATACATCAGTGCGGCAATGCATCCAATATAGAATGGGAAGATCAAAATGTGTCTATGGAGCATGGCACTGACTCCTCTCAAAACAAAGACATAGTGGCGTGCTTCAGCAGAGGACCGGACGCAGTGTGAGGTCTTCCAGTGCCCTTCGACCGACCACTGTGTCCAGACCAGCGCCTTTGATCATGCCCCAGACACAGCCCCTTGTCATCCATTGAGGTTCGCACAGACACAAGACGCGTGTGTGTGTGTGTGTGTGTGTGTGTGTGTGTGTGTGTGTGTTTATTTGTGGTGGTGAGTCTGGCAGTAGGGGGGTTACAGTGAAGAGGTGTTGCATTAGGCTGCGATAGATTAAAGGGTGCTGTGATTTCTTATGGTGATTGATTCTGTGTCCTCAGCATGAGGGGAGGAATGTCCATTTGCGTCAGCGAGGGTTGTGCTCCTGGGACTGTGTGTGGGTCTGTGGTTGTCCTCCTCACTGTGCCTTTCAATGTATCTATATTATACCACAGTGGTCTTCTGTCTGCAGTGGGAAGAGGCTCTGTCATGCCCACACTCTCTAGCCTACACTCTGCAGCAGCTGACCTGTGTGTGTGTGTGTGTGTGTGTGTCCGCGTGCGTGCACGTGTGTGTGACAGTATATGTATGTGATTGTGTCTGTTTGTTAGGCTGAATTTGGGTGTGTACAGTATGTGTGTGTCTCTCTGTGTCAGTGTGTGTTTCAGTATTTCTATATGACTAACTCTCTCTCTATCTCTCTCTCTCTCTCTCTCTTTTATGTTTGTAACTCTGTTTGCGATTATGTGTATGTGTGGTCTTCAGTCACTTAACCTATACACAGCACCATGTGTCTGGCTTCAGAGTGTCTTTATTACTGTATTTATGGTATATTGAAGGACAGCTTTAATTACAGTGTGCCTCCCTGGAAAGCCGTTGTTCCGACTCTGAAGTGCTTGAGTCTGACATGAGGATAGCCAGCAGTCCATCTGTCACAGCTGTGCCTCATAGGCTTCCTCTTGGCGCCTGGATTTGGTGAGGATATCCAAATACCTCTGTTTTCTGCTGAAATGTGACACGTTCTTGGGCTGAGACTGTATTTGTGCCACAAGCTCTGTTGTATTGTGTTGTGTTGTGTTGTGTTGTGTTGTGTGGAGTGATGTGGTGTTGTGTTGTGTTGTGTGGAGTGATGTGGATGCAACATCCTTTGATAGTGTTCATTTGCACCTCCATGACAGCCTGTCCCCTTCATTTCTTCTGTCTTTGGTCTCCCCTCAACTAACACATATTCTCTTAGCCTCTGACAGTGTGAACACATTCAGGGAGACAGGTGGGAATACACACACACACACACACACACACACACACACACACACACACACACACAAATGCTGTCTCTGTAGCACAAACACAAACACACATACACACAGTTACTGTCTTTTGAACACACACACACACACACACACACACACACACACACACATCAGTTAAATGCAGCAAGCTGTGTGTGTGGTCAGTTGTCCAAGACATAGCCACTGCACTGTCCCACTGGGCTGATGCTTTCTATTCTGTAGTCAGGGGATAATCATTAAACAAGTGTGTGGTCTTGGCAACCCAGCGGACTATCCTCCTCCACATACTGACACACACACACACACACACACACACACACACACACACACACACACACACACACACACACACACATCCATATGTACATGACACGTGGGGATGACTGTGCTTGGAGCGAGCAGCTGAAGTGTGAGGAGGGTGAAGTGCTTGTAAACTTGGGCACGTAGCACTGCTCGCCTCCATGGCCGCATTCTAATCCATGCCACATGGCCATGCTTTGCCTAATTTCAGGTTATTATTCGCCCATTGTGTGTGTGTGTGTGTGTGTGTGTGTGTGTGTGCATCAGTGTGTGTATGAAGATGTGTGTGTGCATATATATATGAAGACATTTAACCACCTAATATCCGTGTAATTGCTGTTTGCTTCTGTGAGTTCACTTGTACATGTGGTTGCTGTGTATAGATGCTTATAGTGTGTGTGTGTGTGTGTGTGTGTGTGTGTGTGTTACATATGTAACATGGATGCTGAGACACTAAAGGCATCAGCATTTAGAGTGGCATCAGGGTGGCATTGTGGCACGTTGTCAGCCTGTGCCAGGGTGAGGAGGCCCTGGCCACGCGGCACTAACGACTCGCATAGGGCAGCAGCAGCCAATGAAAGCTCAGATTAGACACACTTATTGTTCTTCTTAAGTAGTATTTATTAAGTGTGCTTGCTCAGCGACCAATCAAAATCAGCGACAAAGCCACCAAACAGGAAGTGAGGTCTTATCTTGGCAAGGGTGCAACGTATCGCAACTATATTTGATACATTGGCTTCTGACCCCATCCAATGTATGCACAACTAATTTGTAATTAATTAGGCCACTAGACCAAAAAAATGTTTGTCACATATTTGCACCGATGGTCACGAAACTTGGCACATGCAAGCACACCTTTAGCATTTTCTGTGGAAATGTGGTCTAGTTATTATTTTTATTTTATCTGTTTAAGTACTTTTTACGTTTTAAGTATTAATCATATAAGAATATTTGTTGGCACATTCACCTTGCCCTTGCCTTTGCAGGTAAGGTGTCACCTCCATAAAGTGTAAATGATTCATACCTTTGTGTTGTTGTTAGACTTTGCTAAATGTCTAATCCATTAAGACACATGTGACTTGGCGTGTGACATAAGCTGTGCATGTCTCATGCGCTCCTAGGATGAGTAGTGAGTTTTTACATAATGTGCTACGTTATATTCATGACGTCACTATATAATATGAGCATTACCAGCAAAGATTTAGATTCCTTCGACACTCTCTGTTATCAGTACAAACCTGTGCAAATGTAAGCAATAAGTCAGAAGAGGCCGTGGGGTTTGTGTTGGATTTAGAACAGGTAAGGGGTGTTGTTAGGTGTGACGGGAGGCAGAGTTTTAGAAACAAACATAAAGAATGGGCTCTGAATTGACTGGGAAATTATGTAACATTGCAACAAAGTTTTTGAATTGTAGAAAATCCCAGATGAAAACAACTTAAAGTATATAATCCAGGTATTTACCTTTTTCTTTCATTTTAAATACCCCTGATTTAATGTAAAACAGCCATAAAGGTGTAATTTTGATTATGGTGATTTTACACACTGTAATTGTATAGGCAAACCCTGTGGAATACACTTTGCATCTAATCAGAAGCAACCAGCAAACCAATCAGATTTCATTCCTCCCTCTAGTTCTCCTAAACCCTGTGTGCTGATTGGCTGTGACGGCTCGACCAAAGCCACTGTGCTTGAGAAAAGCACTCAGAGTTGCGTAGTGCTGCTTTAAGACTACAGACACAGAACCCACAGCTGGAGGATCCCCTGGAGCAGCCTTATGAATCTGACAAAAGGTCCATTGGGTCAGACTCACCCCAGCGAGTGTAATAGAGAGTCTACAGACTGCCTGCAAGCACCCAGTAAATCATGTATAAACTATTGATCACGGTGAGTAAATCGTGTATAAACTATTGATTTCCGTCTTGTGTCTGTGATACCACTGACAGCCCCGTGGGAAAGACTCGTCTCACATGTCGTCACGTTTCCCAATCGCCACATCAGCCCCTATCAGAGAGAGAGAGAGAGAGAGAGAGAGACAAGCGCCTCGTCGCCCGCGTCAGTGTGCCTAATTGTCTTTTCACAGAAATCAGGCTTTGTGCTCAGATCAGTCCCTGTTCTCCGAGTTCACGATTAATTAGGTGCTGAGACAAGGGAGGCTGCCGGTGGGCTCATCCCCGAGTCTGTGTGTGTGGATGTGTGTGGATGTGTGTGTGTGTGTCTGTGTGTGTGGATGTGTGTGTGTGTGTGTGTGTGTGTGTGTGTGAGTGTGTGAGTGTGTGTATGTGTGAGTGTATGTGTGTGTGAGTCTGTGTGTGTGGATGTGTGTGTGTGTGAGTGTGTGTGAGTGTGTGGATGTGTGTGTGTGTGTGTGTGTGTGTGAGTGTGTGTGTCTGTGTGTGTGTCTGTGTGTGTGGATGTGTG
>CM050214.1:27787706-27795206 GCA_027475355.1 Coilia nasus
AGTCGCGTGTGAAGCCTCCCGTCGGTGCAGCATATTTCAGGGCTGTCTCTCTGCCCCAGCCATCTACATTTCCTGTCTTTCTCTCTCTCTCTTTCTTTGTCTCACATATCTCTAGCCCTCTCTCTCTCTCTCCCTCTCCCTGTCTCTCTCTCTTTCTTTGTCTCACATATCTCTAGCCCTCTCTCTCTCTCACTTTGTCTCTCTGTCTCAACTTTCTATTGCTCTCTGACTATCTTTTGCCCCTTCTTCTCTCTCTCTCTCTCTCTCTCTCTCTCTCTCTCTCTATCTCTCTCTCTCACCTCTCTTTCTCTTTCTGTCTGTCTTTGTCTCACCTATCTATCTCTTTCCCTCTTTCTGTGTTCCTCTCCGTCTCACCCATCTACCCCCCCCCCCCCCCCCCCCCACACACACACACCAACACACACACACACACCAACACACACAATGTCAGGAAATGTGAGTACCTCAAAACTCAAATGTCCAATTGAAAGTATGAAAATGCTGCTGCCTCAGACAGAGGAGCCACGGGAGACTGTGCTCATGAATTTAGATTTGGGGCACAGATTGCCTTTTTTGTAGATACCATAAAGCATAAGGACGGGATTGCTTGAGCGCTGATTATGTGCTGGAGCATTATCTCTGAAATACATCAAGAATGAATGAACGAAGGAACCAATGAATAAACGAATGCTGGTGAAAAAATCATTGGAAACTGCTATTGGGGTCCTAAAGAAGTTCTTAAAAATAAAGAAAAAAAAAAGTTTAGTTTTTGAGATGAACTTTTTGCCTTGCGAAGCAAATCCTTTTATCTCTCTTGCAAACTGCATGACTCATTTCGCTGTGTGCATTGTTTACGTTTTTTTATAGTTCTGTTTGTGTTGTGAATGTGTTACAAGGGCAGCACAACCTGTGAGGTGTTTTCTCATTTGAAGACTCCTTTGAAGTTATTGCCTGCTCGTGATTGCTCTTTCTGTGCTGCCATAAGGGCACGGCTTCAATACTCGTTCCCTATACAGTAAACTGTGCACTGAATCAGCCAGTGTTACTGGGACACTATATAGAGCACTGCGTGGTGAATGATGTTATGTTTCATAAATGATGTCTCATATATACGACCTGGGAGGCCAGCTGGTTGGCTTTGTGTGTGTACTCGTATCCCAGGGTGCAGTGCAGATCGTCACTGTCAATAGAGCAGTTTGCCCCCCCCCCCTGTGTTTCCTCTTACCAGGGCTCCTGTCATCCTCTGTGCTCAGAAACGGCTTCGTCCTCTGTGACATTCCTTTTAAAATTGCTGCTCTCAATTAAGAGAGAGAGTGTGAGTTTGTGTGTGTGCATGTGTGTGTGTGTGTGTGTGTGTGTGTAAGTGTGTGTGTGTGTGTGTGTAGGTGTGTGCAATTGTGTGTGTGTATGTGTGTGTGTGTGTGTGTGTGTGTGTGTGTAAGTGTGTGTGTGTGTAAGTGTGTGTGTGTACACTATGTGTGTGTGTGTGTGTGTGTGTGTGTGTTGTCTCTCAGTCAGGGTGCGGGGTCGTGTTGTCCTTGAAGATGGAACAACATGCGTTTCTAGGAGACACCCTTTCCAGAGTGGCTTGCTCCACATTGGTAAAAAAAATAAGCTCAGGGAACTGGAGGGTGCTTTTCCCTCACCGAAGCCCAACTGACAGGGGAAATTATTCTTTTGAATAAAGGTCCATAAAAACCAGGCACATCACCAATGCTCCCTTTGTGTATTAAGTGCAAATAAATGTTTTTTTTAGAGGCGGGCCGTTATCGGCGTTAACGTGCTGCGTTAACGCGAGACTCTTATCGCGCGATAAAAAAAATATCGCCGTTAATCTATTCTCAAAGTTGGGTTGGGAGCTGGGTCTATACTACACAAACTATGATGACTTTCACCAAAGATCTTAGATTCTACAAAGATAAGCCAACATAATACGTTACTATGGGACCAAAATGCCAACAAATTCCTATTTCGAACTCTTAGAAAATAATTTAGTGTGTCTGTAAAGCGAGCTAGCAAGCTAACGAACTAGCTCTAGCTCATTCAAGTGAATAGTAGTAACTATCTATAACAACATCATGTGCTAAACGCTAACAGCGATTGGGCTCACCTTGAATTTAATACATTGCTGTAGCCCTATAACTTTATATTACTTTGTCTGCTTACACTATAACCAGTAACAGTATCTAGGTGGGTGTTAGTGACAGCTTTCAATTCAAAACATTACGTTAGCGTAGTTCGCTAGCGTTAGCGCGCTAACAACCACATAGTAAGTGGTTGCTGCCTGACCTGAAATAAAGCTAATTTTCTCAAAATCCAAACAGTAACAACTTACACTATTAGGCTTGAAATTATTACAAATAGTTGCAGATTGTGACACATGATTCCAAAAAACCCTTAACAACTCCAGAAAAACGTAATGACCAATTTATTAGTTAAACTCCACATGTGTCCCATTCATTTCAGTAAAACGAACCTAGAATCTGCTCTGCACTGCATAAAGGGGGATTCCCCCCTCCCCCTTGCGAAAATAGAACACGGAAGCAAACGGCTCCCTTCCTCAACACTTTCTGCTTTCACCTTGATATTTTCGCGCGGATGTATACCCTACCTCTATATTTTAATGCGGATGTATACTTAGCCGAATTGCACTGAAGGGGACTCCTGCCACAACTGTCCCATGCGAGAGACTTTTTTCTTTAGCAGGCCATATTGTGCAGAAAAGGAGATCTACTTTGCCACCAGAAAATGTGAACAAGCTGGTCTGCCTAAGTGACTGGTGGAAGAAGGAGAAATAGAGCTTGGACTGATTGACACAAAGCTACTGACTGTAAACAGTTCATCACAACTTCTTAGTTCAAAATCCATGTTTCATGTTTCATTTAGTTCATGTTTAACTAAATAAACAGCTAGTAAACACAAGTACATTTTATTGAACATGATTTATTTCCATCACCAAGTATCAAAGTAGAACAGCTTTTTCAAGCAGTTAGTGATGCATTTTGGAAACAGGAGATGAGCCCCTGGTCTACTGTGCCACCTGGCTTAAGAAACCCGTTCTCAAAGACTTACTTCTAGTCATTATTTAGGTAGCACACATATTCTGAATGCCTTCGGCAGAATTCAAATGAGCCATTTTAATCTAGATTAATCTAGATTAATTTTATGATTAATCTAGATTAATCTAGATTAAAAAAATTAATCTATGCCCACCACTAGTTTTTTTTTTTTCTTCTTCTTCTTCCTCTTCCTCTTCGGCCACTTTTTCATTCGGTGTGACGCTGATGATCCCATTAAAACTTTGCCCGACCCTTAAATCACTCCATTCCTGATTTGTCTTTTCTCGGCCGCGAGTGCCCATCTCTGTCTGAGCAGAGGTGGAAATTGCACCCGCTCTAATTGCAGCTGGACTGAACGGTGCAGTCGTATTTTAATTTGATTGAGTGCTATTGCAGTGCTATTTCCAGGAGTCCTGGCTTGTGTACAGCGGAAAAGGCCTATGGAGTTTGTGCGAGCACTGTTTTGTTGTTGCCATCTACAGCAAGTGGCTCTAAATAGTGACATTGTCATTTCTTTCATTCAGACTACTGTAGGTAAAGGAGTACATGGAAGATATGACTCAGCTGCCATTGGTGTCCTTATTCAGGCTGTGTCTGTTAGACAGATTGGATTTGTGAGCTTTGGAAGCTTATAGGGTATATGATATGATATGTCCTTAATGACATGTCATTTAGTGCGCACCACACACACAAAACATACCACAACGCATTCGAATGTAGGTTTCGTTTACTTTAAGCTAAAGGTGTATACATGAAGTGTATTGCCTTTCACTCACTCACTCACTCACTCACTCACTCACTCACTCACTCACTCACTCACTCACTCAGCCATTAATTTAGCAGATCAGAGTATTGCCTAGCTGTGCATGATGTCCGGACTTAAAGACAAAACAACTGAGCAGGCAATAGAGGTCTGACAGGTCAGCTGAATTACAGTCATAATAATGATGGCCATTTTCCCTCATCTACAGTAGGTTGCCTATTCATCCCTGCCATTTGTTGGATCTTCAGCAAACTGCTTTTGGCTGGAAAATGACAGCACTCTCCTCCTCCCTTCACCTCACAGGCATCAGACACGCACGCACGCACGCACGCACGCACGCACGCACGCACGCACGCACGCACGCACGCACGCACGCACGCACGCACGCACGCACGCACGCACGCACGCACGCACGCACGCACGCACGCACGCACGCACGCACGCACATACACACATACACACATACACACATACACACACACACACACAACAATGCTGTCTTTTTCACACACACACACACACACACACACACACACACACACACACACAAACACTTACATACACACAGACACAAACACACACACACACACACAAACACAGCAGCAGCTCAGGGATCGATCTCTACAGCCAACATAATTAAACTTACACCCATCAAGATAAGACCCAATTATTCCCACTCGGTGTATTGGCATCCGGGATCAATATTGAACTAAAAGGGACGTGGAGCGGCGTGGGTGGGGAGGGGGTGAGGCCACAGGGGTATGCAGTTGTTATTTTGGGGGCTTGATTGTCAGTGCCAGTTTCATTTCAGGCCACAGCCCCAACCGGGTGAAATCATTTCTCTTATCTCGTTTTTTTTTTTTTTCTTTTGCTTTTTTTCTGTGTTTGGCTCCTTTCGTGATCCGTCGATGATCATCGAAGACACATCTACCCTTTTCCCCAATCCTCTCCGGAGGTGTTTTTGTGTGCGTTCTACTAAAAGTTCGCCTAAAAATTGGGCGATTTGACCGAGCCGTGGCCCCCTTCCTGAACTTCGTATCCGTTGTATACAGCGGCGCGGCGCTAACACCCCAATAGCCCCGTGCTCAGAGACACATGAAAGATGCATGAGGCTGTCTGTCTAAGCATAAAGTCATCCATTCGCTTGTCCATTTTCTCTCTTTCTCATTTTTTCACTGTCTGCTGCACAGCTTCTCTGCGAATCGACTCCATTGTTGGTGCCATCTATTATTCACAGTGACCAGGGTTAGCGTCAAGCACCTCCATCTATTATTCACAGTGACCAGGGTTAGCGTCAAGCACCTCCACTCCACCCCTCCTCCCCCATAAACCCCGCATTCACACTTGTTCCTAGAAAAAGGTGGCCTCGGGACAGGAACTCTACCCACTCCAGGGTTCACCGAGATGATTACGAGGCAGAAAATAGTGTGTCAGGGTCAGGGCCAAGGGGCAGTGGCCTGGATGCTCGGATGGAGTGGGGGCAGGGAAAGGCTGCAGTCCTACCCTCCTAGATGGGTAGTGCAGGGCAGGTATGGAGTCCTGATTGGGTTGGAGTGGGAGGTGATTTAGAGGGAGCACTTCAGGAAATGTATAGATGACATAGAGCCTGTTGTGTCTGTATGAGGGTGGAATATCACCCACTGCACTGCCATTTTGGAGACAGACTGAGTAGAGAAACTTTTTAGTACTTTAAAAGTATTGCAGATTAAAGATACTTTTAAGATGCTGGCGATTGTTTTTTATTGCGATGTTTCACTCCCAGTCGGTAATTTATCCTAGGAAACCTACACCTACCGTATCTTATGTAGAAATGGTATTGTATTTTGTGATTCATGCATGACATTCTGAGACCCCAGAATAGAAGACTATATTGTGCTTTTATTTTCCTTCTCATTAAGCAGTCTAATATCAATTATATGTTTACCATTACTGTGACATTTGTTGTATGATTTTGTGAAAAAGATTGTAAAAGAGTATATAAGTTTTTGTTTTAGTTTGTGTGTGTGTGTGTGTGTGTGTGTGTGTGTGTGTGTGTGTGTGTGTGTGTGTGTGTGTGTGTGGCCCCATTTTGTGAAAAAGATTGTAAAAGAGTATATAAGTTTTTGTTTTAGTTTGTGTGTGTGTGTGTGTGTGTGTGTGTGTGTGTGTGTGTGTGTGTGTGTGTGTGTGTGTGTGTGTGTGTGTGTGTGTGTATGTGAGTGGATGTGTGTGAGTCTCACCATGAACAATATCTGTTCAGATACTGTACTGCAGTATTAGAAATCTTTACAACTTGGAATCAGTGCAATGATATACTGCTGTGCTGCCCTGCTGTGAGGCCTGTGCAGTGCGCTTCCACTGAAGAAAGGCTTCTCACGAGGACGTGTCTGCACATTTGCAGCCTTAAAAGGTCAGATCCATAAGGAGGTTTAGGAACAGAGCCATTAAACACCAAAGAGCACAGGGAGTGGCTTGGCAGGGTCATATTGCTGTATTCTTCTTTCTTTCTTTCTTTCTTTCTTTCTTTCTTTCTTTCTTTCTTTCTTTCTTTCTCTTTCTTTCTTTCTTTCTTTCTTTCTTTCTTTCTTTCTTTCTTTCTGTCTTTCTGTCTTTCCTGTTTGTGACTATACATTCTATTTCTTTTACTCTTTCTCCTGCTCATTTCCCCATTCTCAGTGTCTATTTGTCATTCTCCCTTCCTGCCTTCCCTCGTTAACTCCCCCTACCTTAGCTGCTGCATGACTTCACCTTGCTCTGCCCATCATTTCAATCCCCTTAACATCTCACTTCCACAATTAGTTGTGAGCCCCCCCCCCCCATCTCCCCCAGCACATCGCCTTGTATCTTGGATGAACAGAAGCTGAGGACTCTGCGCTCTTCATTAACATTAGGAAGTCGTTTTTTAATGGGCTCGGCAGATTTTTGTGGCACTCTCGTATCTTTGACTGATCTCTGGCGCCTTACAAAAAAGGGGCGGCTAACGAGTGCCTGGCAGAGGCCATAAATTACTCACCGATTTTATTGCCCATCCTAGAGCTTGCACCGCAGCGCCAATGCCACGCACACAACGCATATGGCCGCGTAATCTGTTCCGCCGAGCGCGCCAGGTGTTGTTGCCTTGTAAGTCCCTCGACAAGGGCGTGAAAGTACCCCAAGAAACTTTGCAGGCCCCATCTGGTGATGTGAGAGAGAGAGAGAGAGAGAGAGAGAGAGACAGAGAGAGAGATGACACAGGACTTACTCCACAAGGGAAGACGTCAGTCTGCTGTGTCACAGTGTGTTGGTGACAGGAGATAAGCAGGTGTAATACATATTTATAACACACTGATGAAATGCACTGCCAATGCGCATTATCCAACATTACATTGTGTGTCCTTAGGTGTGTAGGTCTGTAATGAATGCTTTATTACTTATTACTTTATTATTTTAGTACCTTATTATTACTACGCACATAAGCACATGTGAGAGTCATATTAGAGCATGTTAGTCAAAAGAGTTGTAAGTTGTATGCAGCTGGACTTTTGGAGCTTGAAGATGTTTCTCCTTACATCCAAATGGCTTCTTCAGTTCTGGCCTGACGATCTCCATCATCCATTAGTCATCCATTAACATAAGTCAAGGTGTGAATTGGAGTGATGGCAAAATGTCAGAATGGTATGTAGCAGATAGATACCTTAAGATCTCATCTCAAAAAGTTTA
>CM050214.1:27802706-27840206 GCA_027475355.1 Coilia nasus
TTACATTATTAGTTTTTTTTTAAGAGGGAGCCATTACACAGCCTTGCTCTTTGCCACAAGACTCCTGAAAGCCTGTGATGCAGTTCACAGAGTACAAAGCCAAAGGCCTCTTCTCCTTCTACACCCCACTGATGGAGTCCGGCTCCTTTTTTCCTCCTGCCCCCTCCGCTGGTCACTGGTTTAGCAAAAAAATACAAAAAACAAAAAATTAAACAAACAAAAAAAACTACAAGCTGCACTACCGACGTCTGCACAACACTCATGTAACGCTCTGACATCAGAGCAAACGTTAATTCCCGTGGGCAATTACAGCTGAGAGCCAGGCTCATGGACCACTCTGTTTGCTGTCACTCAGCAGGGGGGCACACTCTAATTTTCTGCCCGTGAAAATTTTCCTGCAAAAAAAAAAAAAAAAAATGAAAAAGATAAAAAAAAAAAAAAAAACTTTTCTCTTCGCTGAACTTTTCTTCTGATGTCTGAGCTGTCCTCCCACAGACACGCAGCACATTAAGAGGATAGACGATGGTAAGATAAGGAAAGACTGTCGGGATCGTAAGGGATGACCGTACTTTTTAATTTGATTGAATCCGTGGACCATCAGGTGCTGTGTTCTGCTCCACTAAGGAAAGGCAATCAGCTTTGACAAACGCCAGCACACTCACACAACAATTTTGGAAAAGAATGACCTTACCATCGATTTCCTCGTGTTCATTATACAGCCATTATTAGGAGGAAAAACACATCAACACTTGCTGGGCCCTTCGGTTTAAAACAGGTGTGCTTAAAGAGCGGGGAGTGAAATATCCTTATTCAGTGCCTTATTTCTCTCAGGTCAGTCTTACTCCTATTACTCTTACTCTTATTTCTCTCAGGACAGTCTCCCCCTGTCTGAGTGGCCGTCTGTTTCTCTGAAGCTGCGGCATGAAAATCAGTTATTCCCGGAGAAGCATCAGACCTGTCTGTTCCTGTGTCTGAAGTGGCATCATCAGGCGCAGCGACAGCATTATAAATCCATCACGATGCCACCGCCCAGTGATAGGTGACGGTATGCAGGGGGGTAGTGGTAAAATATGATATGAGTAAAAGTATGACTTTGGTGATCATGGTGAGGTGTACGTGCCGTGTGGCATCAGATGTTTTTCTACAGAGACATTTAAAGCACGATTGAACAAGAACATTGGTATTAAATGGGCCCTAGTGCACATATTGTAAATATAGATGATGTAGTGTGATTTTGGAATGTTGTATTTGGTGCACGAACTCTATTATAAGGTGAATACATTCTATTGATAGGTGGATAAACTCTGTTGAGAGGTGGGTGAACTCAGTTTACTTGTGTTTATGCTCCCTGACTGCATATTAAGGTGCCACTGCTTGATGTGAGTGCTGATGTTCAGTCACAGAGATGATGAATTGGATTAGATTGATGAAGTCATTTCAGACAGGCTGCGATGTCTGGGCTTCTAACTTGTGAATTTTAAGATGAATGTTTTACAGTGGTGCAGATGGTTTGCATTGGTAATCACCATAAATGCCAAGTTGGATCTACCACACAATAGCTAAAATCTTATTCAGAAATCTTTAATTAGTCCTTTTAAAAATATTTCACTACAACTATGCTGAACAAAAATGTTTCAGAACCAACTCAGACTGATTTACATTATGGATATATTCTGACTTTATGACAGATCAAATATGTATGTTTTCAGAAAAAAAATGTTTTTTAAAAAATATTTATAACATACATTTATAAAAAATGCATAAACATAAAACAAAATAAAACATTCAGAAAGAAAACATGAAAGTGATTGACAGATGTCACTCTTACAACACTGCAGGAGGATTTTAGGCGCCAAATCTCTTCATTGGTGGAGCATCATTTGTATTGTTAACATTCAAAATAAACCATCCCAATGAGCAAACAAGTACAAACATGTCTATCCTGTACGCAACATACTTGGCAGCCATCTCTGCCTCTTGTTTCTTTGCTTTCTCAGTAACTTTCAAAGATGTGCATCTGCTACTTGGTGTATTGTGCACAAAAACCCTTTGCATTACCATCTGCCCCTACACTGAGTCTCCCTGTGGGAGAACAGAAAGTACTTCTGACTTTGAGTTTGAAAATTGAAGGTTTTCTTCAAACTTGGGCGTGCTTAAAACCCCATCTGAATATACACACAACATCAACCCGTAGGATGAATGATTTCTAGGCGGAAGCCATTCCAAATAATTCATGGTTTCATTTTCACTGTAATATAAAGACAACACAAAGTCACTTTATGGTGAACGAGGGTATTTGTGTGTGTTAGAGAATACTTGCAGTATATGCCTAAGTGCACGTGTGGTGTGAGTATCATGAAATGCATGCAAAGGCTCACCTGTTAGTGTGCATGTGTGTGTTTGTGCGTGTGTGTGTGTGTGTGTGTGTCTGTGAGTGTATGTGTGTGAGTGTGTATGTGTGCATGTGTGTGTGTGTGTGTGTGTGTGTATCTGTGAGTGTATGTGTGTGAGTGTGTATGTGTGCATGTGTGCGTGCGTGTGTGTGTGTGTGTGTGTGAGTGTGTGTGTGTGTGTGCGTGTGTGTGTGTGTGTATGTGTGTGTGCATCCGTGTACACTAGTCTGCATATGTCTGTGTCTATGCGCGTATACATTGTGTGTGTGCTCGGAGATAAGGCACTCCAAACATATGCTGAAGGGAGCTGTGTGCAGGCCATTTGGCTGCAGCGCTGATAGGTGTGAGTGCTGCAATGTGCCTTCCACAGCTGAAGCTACAGCCTGCACACCGTCACCTGCCCTCGCTGCCTAACAGATGCAGCCAGAAATGTCATCACACTTCCCACTTCATACCTCTGGTTCCTGCATGGTGATTAGTGTTAACTCACTGTTTACGGTAATTTGATGTAACTTTGGCATGACCTCATTACGAATGCTGAACACGGCACAGCTCCAACCCCAATCAAAAAGCCAGCTTATATTCCCACCCACCTAAGTAAATGATGATTATATATTTTTCCTATTTTTTTAAATTAAATCTTATACAATATATGATGGTATAGCACTGATAGATGCCTGAGAGGAACTGAATGTAATACAAAAATAAAAAATGACATGTGCTCTGATTAATATTAGCAGTGGATACTACTTGTCCCAAGATATCTGGGATCAACACATTTAGCAGCAATCAAAGACACTAATTGCCGGTGATAATTAACAAATTACCTGTGCTAGCTGCTTCACAAACACTCAACAGCCTCAACATCCGGTACAAAATGACAGAAAACTGTCAATGTGCACTCATCAAAAAAACACACCTGTCACCCTCTTAGTGCGCACTCATCAAAGAAACACACCTGTCACCCTCTTAGTGTGCACTGCCTACTGACCCAGCAAAGCAAACGTCTCACGTAGTGATATGCTGGACTCTGCAATGCATCTGACAGAAATACTCAACACAGCTCTGTGTTTCCATGCCTGCATACAGTAGCGCACATACTTGTAGCAGATGGCATACCTCAGTTGCAAACAAACGTAATTCTTACTAGCACAGTGAGCAGTCAGGTGCTGTCAAAACTACTGAAAGAGTCTCTTTTCATGGCCTAGCTCTGTGCACAGTGCTGCATACCAAATTGCCATTCACATCAAGAGTTATATGGTGTTTGTGACTTGATGGATGTTTTTAGCACATTTATGACGGTTGTTTACAATGAACATTAGCACCAGCATGTATGTGCATATGGTAGCCATTAAACTCTGTAAACAGGAGCAGCCTAGTAGCGTAGACAGATGTCCTCCCTCCTCCCTCAAAACACACACACACACACACACACACACGTACACGTACACGTACACATACACACACACACGTACACGTACACGTACACACACACGTACACACACACACACACATACACGTACACACACACACACACACACACACACGTACATGTACACACACACACACACACACACAGACACGCACACACACGTACACACACACACACAGACACGCACACACACGTACACACACACACACGTACACACACACACACACACACATGTACACACACAAACACGCACACACACACACACACACACACACACACACACACATACACACACACACACACACGCACACACACGTACACGTACACGTACACGTACACACACACGTACATGTACACACACACACACACACGTACATGTACACACACACACACACACACACGTACATGTACACACACGCACACACACACACACACACGCACGCACACATACACACACAGACATACACACGCACATACGCACACACGTAAACGTACACACACACACACACACACACACACACACACACACACACACACACACACACACACACACACAGAGCCATTTTATACCAGCTGTTTTCAAAATTTAGACATGTGATTATCTGGGATTGTGCAGACTGTGTTTAGTGTACTGAAAGTGGATGTGGCTCAGTGGGGTTTGCACAGCTCAATCTGCCACCGAGTGCAAGGTGCTGTTGCCCCCGCAGGGCACTTAGAGTCTTCTCAGCGTCATTCACAGAACCTTTGTTACTCCTAATACACCTGCAGCACATGCATAGTGTTATGTTACTTAGTAAAATATTATGCTTAAAGTTAGTAGTTAGTTAGTTAAGGATATGACACCTATATGAGTGAGGGACAGAGAAAGCTGCAATCCATCAAGCATGCCATTGCCATTGCATTTTATCAAACCCTGAGGTACTATAACTCATAAAGGATGTCACATGGTTTTTATTTTATTTTCAGTTGCCTGTTGTCTCCAGTGATAACTACATTGCATTGTCAGTGTTTACAGTTTTTGCCCATTGCTTGAACGCAATAAACATATGCTTAAACCAAAGTAACATAACGTAAAGTTGTGTTACCATGCCTTAAACACAGTGTAACCATACCTTAAACAAAAGCGCTGCTTTACATTTTAGCTGCAATTCTGCAACACACTTGCTCCTTTTTGCAACACACTTGCTCCTGCACACTACACACTATTTCATACATAAGACACTTCGTTCAAAAATGAAATACAGATGTATCATTGGCAAAACACATCTATTCAAAATACAAAAAACAGTGTTTTATATAAAGTAGACTAGTGTGTTGCTGCTGATGTGACAGTGTTTTTATAAGATGCAAGTGTGTTCAATTTTGTCATCAGAGTGACATTTTGACAAAGGATTGTTAGGTTTTGATTGCAGAGTTTCAATTTGACATAGATGTGAATGGTTTATTTCCAAGTGTTGTGTCCTATGTGCTTGTGTGTAGAGTTTTGGCACAGCGAGCCAAGTTTTGCCAAATGTGTTTAAGCAATGGGCAAAAACTGTAACAACATCTCTTCTTGCTACCTATTACAGCTCAGCACATACTGTAGCACCTCACCATACAGTAGAATCCTCTTTGGGGAAGTTTGAAGTCTACGGAGAGGATGGGAACCTGAGTCTGGATCAGAAATGGGCTTCCTGAAGCGTGGCGCGTGCGGGTGGCTGCCACAGTCAGAGGCGCTAGTGATGACATCGCGCGCAACTGTATCGGTGGCTGTTGCAGGAAACAGACGCGTGAAAGCGCTCCACTCCGCCGCTTCCCTCCACTTCCTCTGCTGTTGCCTCTCGGCTGCGTGTGGGAATGCAGCAGGAGGGAGATAAACTCCACTCTTGAGGCTGGAAAAGCGATGTGCCAGATTGGCGGGGAAATCTCCACGGGGCCTGGAGTCTGAGTGGAGGGGAGCGGATTGTTTGGGATGGTGGTGCTCGTCACAAATGAAAAACAATGACAGCTACTAACACCTGGTCTGGCAAACGCCGCGCTGGACCAGAGAGTGGAGAAATGAAGCAGAAAGTCAAGACGTACTGAGGTAAATTGAGACAGATGTTCCATCCAGTGCAGAGAGGACCTGTATTAGTTTACTAGCACACGATCCACCTCTAAGCCCCATCCATGCTGTTTACCAGTGCTTGCCTGCAGGTGTTAAAGACTACACAGACAGACTGGACAGATAGGTGCCACATCCAGTTAAACAGTTCAATTTCCAGTAGCACTTTACAAATTACAGAAGAATGTTTTAGAAAGTGGTCTTATAAACAATGAAAAGAGTGAACCAGGATCAAAAAGAGAATTGGGTAGCACTGTATAATAACTACTTACTAATAAGCATTTATTTAGCATTTGTTAACTATTACTTAACACTTTTTTTCATCATTTGGTAACCATTGCTTCTACACTATTTCTCATCAGTAAATCACTTATAACCATTTCTACAAATGTTAAAGTGGACAGAGAAGGTGATAGACAGACAGACAGAAAGGCACCAGGCTGAGAGATAGCAGATAGCATAAAGACAAACAGTCAGACATACAGACAGATAGCCAGCCGACATCCAGACAGATGTGTGTCAGTACTGTATGTTTATAAATGTGTAAAAGACTAAAAGCATTAGTTACCAAGTGATGAACAAAGTGTTAAATAAGAGTTAACAAATGCAAAATAAATGCTTATTATGAAGTAGTTATTACAAAGTGCTACCCAATTTTCTTTTTGGTGCTGGTTCACTCTTTCCATTGTTTATAAGTAATTGTTTTCTGTAATTTGTGAGCTTAGAATTTACAAGATCGATGGTTTTTTTTTTTGCACCAAAGAAAAATATTAATCATTTGATCTGATGCAAAATGCTGATATTACTGTATTGATAAATATGACATAAGTTGAATTATGTGAAAATTGGTCTAATAAGATGATGACTGGGTTGTCAATCACATTTTTGTCAACAGTCAGACAGACATTAACAATTCTTGAGTACCAAACAATTGTGGAGACTAAAGTCTTACCTGATCTAAAGTTGAATATATTTTCCAATGCCATATTTTCATACAATCAATCAAACTTTATTCACACAGTGCCTTTCATATAACAGCACTTCACGTTGCTTTCCAAAACAAAGAAAAAAACACGGTCAAACATACTACCACATTCAATTATAATTGCACACAGTATCAGACCTCACACTGTGATGCATGTCATGAGCTCCATCTGCATACCTCACACACGTTCGTTGCATGGCATATCTCCTCCACAGTTGTGCTGCACTGACATAGCTGTGTATCTGAGACTGTGTCTCTGTCTCAGACAGCCCGCTGTGCCTGCGAGTCCCCACCGCTGCTCCCCCACAGATGTCATATGTATGCTCGGTCCACAGGACTGCAAATCAACACTTAAAAAGCCCTCTGATTGCACAGATGGCTTACACAGGCAGTCCGTGACTCAACCACTGGAAGAGAGAGAGAGAAAGAGAGAGACAGAGACAGAGAGAGGGAGGAAGGGAGAGAGGGAGAAAAAAAGCGAAACGGGGTGGCGGGGTTTTGGGGGGTATAAAAACGAAAGAAAAAAGAAGAATGCACAGCGAGTCCTTGCTTTACTTTTGTGTTTGTTTGTCTGTCCTGTTTGTGATGTACTTCAGTGCAGAATTCAGATCCCCCAAAAAAGGGGACAGCTCAGGGCTGTGTTTGTTTGTGTTGTCGCAGTGGCTCTGCTTTAAAGATCTTTCTCACAGATATTAGTAAATGCTTCTTTGCTTATATGGAGTGCTTTTTTCTCCCTCCTTTTGATATTTTCTGCTAACATAGCCAGAAATTCAATTTTGAGCATGAAAAAGAAAAAGAAAATATATAGAGATAATAGGTTTATCCTAAAGTTATACGACCCAGTTTGGATGTAAGTTTATTTTCTTGGTTCTGGAGGTCATTGAGTGAAAAAAAAGTATTTATTTACATGTCCTTCACAGAGTATAATCCCCCTCACCCTGAGAAATGCAGATCAAGAAAAGAGAGAAAGAAAGAGATAGAGCAGTAGAGAGACAGACAGAGAGAGAGGTAGAGAGAGAGAGAGAGACAGACAGAGTTTGTGTGTGTGTGTGTGTGTGTGTGTGTGTGTGTGTGTGTGTGTGTGTGTGTGTGTGTACTGTATGTGTGTGTCTGCTGGCTTAATCGATATTTCATAATAAATGTTTACTTGAGAAAACCTTAAGTAATAAGATTGCATTGCAGCTTACACTGTGCGTGTGTGCAGGGCAGCTCTTTCCCTCACACACACTCAGTAGTCTCAGCCCAGGTGCTCAGGAAGACACTGGGTGATTTTGTATGCTGTCTGCTAAACAAACATAAAAACCTTCAAATGGCCTACGATACTCCAGCATTATTACCTTGTTCTGTGACATATATGAGTTAGTAACACATATATAATTGTGTTGTAGTATACAGTATTTGGTTTTAGTGACATACTAGGAGTTTATCTGATATTGCAAATACATCTTGCAGATGTGTGGGAAAAAAATTATTATTATTAAATATTTCTAATGCAACTAAATCAGTCATAGCATTTCTGGGTAACATATAACCTTAAAATAAGTAATACAATCCAATATATCAAGTCTTTTTTCATTCCAGTGATAGCAATAATGCAAAGTGAGCTTGGCTGAATTTCCCCTGTGTTTTCCAAGGAATTCCCCTTTGTGTGGACAGCACAGCGTCATCACCACACAATCATGTTGTGTAAGTAGCACATCTCTGGGGACTGGGTAAGCCAAGCTACCCTTCAGAAAAAGTGTGTGTGTGTTTTTGTGTGTGTGTGTGTGCGCACTTGTTTGTGCTTGTGTGTGTGTGTGTGTGTGCATGTGTGTGTGTCTGTGTGCGTTTATGTTTGTGTGTGTGTATGTGTGTGCAAGCATGCCTTTTTGTATGTGTGTGTGTGTGTGTGTGTGTGTGTGAATCCATACGTGTTTGGTTGTGTCTGTGTGTGTGCGTAAGCCAGGCTGCCCTTCAAGAAATGTATGTGTGTGTGTGTGTCTGTGTCAGTGTGCGTGTTTGTGTTTGTATCTGTGTGCGTATGTGTGTGTGTCTGTGTGCGTTCATGCTTGTGTGTGTGTGTGTGTGTGTGTGCACGGGTGCCTTGTTATGTGTGTGTGTGTGTCTGTGTGTGTGTGTGTGTGTAAATGCATGAATGTGTTTGTATGTGTGTGTGTCTATGTGTGTGTGTGCGTTTGTGTGTATGTGTTTAAAACTGATCCTAACAGATGTGGCTCAGTAATGATCACTCTGCACTGGTCGTGGCATTCAAGCGCAGACTGACACACACTCCCCACTGTCAGTAGTTCAGCCTCACCACTTTGAGACCTCGTGAATTAAACGTGACATTTAAACAAATAGGATTTCTGAGAATCGCCGGATTACTGTTTTGGCCTTGCTTTCTCTGCCTTGTTTCCAGCTGCTTTTTTTTTGTTCGCTAGAAAGCAATTCATAGCTTTGGTGTGCCATTGGGAAGGCATTAACATTTATATAGAGATGCAGTCTGTTTTGCTGGGACAATGAATGGCTGTTTTCCCGTGGACATTTTTCACGATTCTAATGGAACAATGGGCTTAATGGAGGTACACACTGTGCTCCACATTCGGCTAACCAGCGTTGGAATATAAAACCCACCGCAACAGCGCGTTGTTCAAGCTGTGGTGTGTTCTGTTGGTTACAACCAATTTATGGGGTTTATGTCCCAATCACTCCCCCACCACCAGATTCAGACTGCTCTCTGACACAGACTAAAGCTCAAACTCGTGTTGTAGTGAAGAGAGGAAGAAAGGGGAGCGAATGCAACAGCAAAACAAACAAACGCCACAACATCAACCCCTTCCATCATACACACACAAGCACCAGCCACAACCCCTTCCATCATACACACACAAGCACCAGCCACAACCCCTTCCATCATACACACACAAGCACCAGCCACTGGGGTTGAGAGCTCAGCTCCAATCTGTCCAGCACTCCAACCACACACACACACACTTATACGCACACACTTGTACACACACACACACACTTATACACACACACACGCACCCACACACACAAACACACACACATACTCACACTTATGCACACAGATACACACACTCACACACACCCCTACCATCCCTGGCCATACCTGTGTGGTTCCTATGGCTTAATCAGAGCTGCCCGCTGCCATGCCGTGTGGAGCCCCTCCAGTGGCCTGAGGAAGGGTGTAGGGGGACGGGGGGACGGCACTGCAGTGCAGGCGAGGCAGCATGTGTATGGGAATGCATAACCACTGGACTCCAGCACAGGCAGGAGGGGAATCGTCCTGCAAACCTAGCCATGTGCTAACACGAGATAAGCCTCCACGTGTGATGGCACCTCCTTACCCTGACAGCCCCTCTGCAGTTGTGCTCTGCACATGGGGAGCAATGACATCCATTATGGTGGAAGTGGTCTAGATCATGCATGATGAAATCACAGCCATGGTGTGCCGCAATGGGCATGCCCAGAGGAACATATTACTTGCAGCTTACCGTACAGCATGTTCTTTATCTTACAGAAATAAATAGGCTCTTACTGAGTTATGTTCTGTTTTTCCTTAAACCCCTTTGGAAACAAAAGAATATCAGAAGAGGGCTTAAGACCTTATGTTGAACTTAAATAAAACGTTGTTGGATTTGTACAACACTACTTCTCATGTACTTTAGGAAGTAAGGAATGTTGGCCAAATCTCATAAAACTCCTTTAGTTTCTCCTCTAGAAGAAAAACATACAGTTGATCAGTAAGTCAAAGATCATACAAGAGAAGAGGCAATGTTTTTCTCTGGGTGGGCATACTGTATAATGGTTTCAGCACCTTACAGAGGTAAACTGTGCCAGACTCCTATAATGTATATGTATTTGTTGTGGACAGGCCTCTGTGTCTGTTTCCTTTGCGTTGCCCTGCACACGTGGGCCACATAGACATGAGAGCACTGGCAAACACCCAAAGCGTGCGCCTGCAAACATTCAGTGTTAGTGTAGCATGGCGCATAAAAGACACTGGGTAGGAATGACCAATGAGCCTTGTGCACCTCACAGAGAAACCATGACTTGGGCCCTGGAACTGTTTGAAGCAGTGGATATCTCTCTCTCTCTCTCTCTCTCTCTCTCTCTCTCTCTCTCTCTCTCTCTCTCTCTCTCTCTCTCTCTCTCTCTCTCTCTTTCTCTGTCTTTCTCTCTCTTTCTCTGTCTTTCTCTCTCTCTCTCTCTCTCTCTCTCTCTCTCTCTCTCTCTCTTTGTCTCCCTCCTCTCTCTCTCCTTCTCTCTCTCTCTCTGTTTGTCTCGCTCTCTCTCCATAGTTGTGCATATGTGTGTGTGGGGTGGGTGGGTGCACAAACGTGTGTGTGTGTGTGTGTGTCTCAGTGCGCGCAGAGAGAAAAGGTTCTTTTGAGACACTCTGCCCTTGAGACTCAACAAGGGGATGGAATGCCCTGTGAAGCTGGCTCTATTAGCAATACATGACGCCCCAGAACCTCACCCTTCTATTCCTGCTTTCTTTCTCCCTCTCTTTTTCTCTTTCTTCCCCTCTTTTTTTCCCTCTGGAGAGAGCTTTTGAAATATGTTGAAAGTAGCCCCTCCGAGCCCTTTAGCGCTGTAAAACAAATGGCATAATTCAGGAGCAGACTCCAAAAAACTTGCGGCCGTCCAACTACACACTGAATTTATTTATTTTGTTTTGTAATTTTTTTGGGGGTGGGAGGTTTAAAAAAGTTTTTGTGTCCACCGACTGCTGAGAGGAAAAGTTTGACTTCGTCTTCCCCTGTCACTAATCCGCTAATCACCTTGCAATGCCAGTGCTCACCTTGCACCATTTTGTAGTTAATTAAAAAGAGTGCTTGGAGTGAGTGACTTTATAAGCGTGTTGTTTACTTTCATGTACATACTGAAACCAAGAGGGCGATTTAGGTCATCATGACTTCACCAGTATAGCCCTGTCATTAAAATGAGTTACACTCACTGCGGTCTACTACTATTTCAAATATCTGAGGGATTATGCTATTCTGTTTTTGCTTGCTGATCGGATCCAATTAGGGGGTGCATTTCTTATTTAATTAGTGTGTTTTTAATGTGGAATAAAACTTAGTCAGCTAATTACAACTTTATGAATTTTATTGCACTTTTTACGTTATTATTTTACTGTTTGCTTTATGCCTGCGCGGTGTCTAATGAAAATGCATACACTCATTAGTGTAATTTCAATCAGTCTTTCATAGGGGTTGTCCTTCTGATGCAATGGCGCTGCAACGGTAAGGTACACGTGTCCAGCGCTCTGAAGCTATGGCCACAGTAGACGCAATACAACCCACATCACACCCACAACCCACAACCCACAACCCACATCTGTCCGAGCAGATTTTACTTCTCCCTCTTCTTTCACCCATATTCCAGCTCAGGCGACTCGTGTAGAAGTCCCTGTCTCAGGTCCACTCCCATGTCTGTGCTGACATGTGGCCGGTCGGCAGTCAAGCGTCTGTGTGCATCGGTGTGGCGTGTAGCAGTGTGGTGTGTTGGGGAGTGGCGTGGAGCAGTGTGGTGTGGAGCGGAGCGGAGCAGAGTGGTGTGGAGCAGAGCAGTGCAGTGCGGTGTGGAGTGGCGTGAAGCAGTGTGGTGTGGAGTGTAGCGGTGTGGTGTGGTGTGGTGTGGAGTGGAGCAGTGCGGTGTGGAGTGGAGTGGAGTAATGTGGTGAGGAGCAGAGCAGAGCAGGGTGTGCGTCGAGTGGCGTGGAGCAGTGCAGTGTGGAGTGGTGTGGAGTAGTGTGGTGTAGTGCGGAGCGGAGCAGGGTGGTATGGAGTGACGTGGAGCAGGGTGGAGCAGGGTGGTGTGGTGTGGAGCAGGGTGGTGTGGAGCGGAGCAGGGTGTGTGTGATTCTCCTCCGGATGCAGAACTAAGCATCTGTCAGGGCTGCCAAGCACCGTCCCCTCGGCTGGCATGTGCACGGGGCCCGAAGCGGCGTGCTGATGCATGGTTCTGTCACACACACACACACACACAAATACACACCTGCACATTGGCATGCACACACACACACACACACACACACACATACATGCACACACATACACACCTGCACATTGCCATGCGCACACGCACCCACACACACACACACACATACATACACACATATACACATACACACCTGCACATTGCCATGCGCACACACACACACACACACACACACACATACACATACACACCTGCACATTGCCATGCGCGCACACACACACACACACACACACATGCACATTTGCACATACACACACTCACACACATACCAGCACACTTGCACACACACAAACATACACACACACACACACACACACACACACATGAACACACACAAAGAAGGCAAATGGGACATGTGCATGCTCTCCCCGTATCTTCTTCCTTTGACTTCCTGTCTCTGTGGTGCGGTGCCTTGATTGATGCCTGCTCCAGACGGGTAAGCAGCATGCACCATACCTATGCACATGGCACACATACATACCACATGTGGCCCTTCATTAAGTCGCTTCCAGGTAATAGTATGCGCCAGGTGCGTGGTCAGATCATGTAGTATTTCATAACCACTTTTACCACAAATGTTCACCAACCCTTTGTGTATAAATGAATTGAATATAATATGATAATGTGAATATAAATGAATATAAATTAATACACAAAGGGTTGGTCACTGCTCCTTACTGGAATAAAATATGATTGCTGCATCAACCAAGAGACACTCGAACCCTTTTTCTTACCAGCTGTACTGGAGCATCGTGTAGCCTATTACCAATTCTCTGTAGGGTAGCGGCTAGACCTCAGTCTCACCTAGGAGGGAAAAAAAAACAAAAAAAAAACAACTGCCAAAATAGAACTGGTCAGATCTCCTTCACGTGACAGTTATTTTGTGCAAAGAACTTGATGAACATGTATTTTCTAGCCCATACATCAATACTAACTTGTTGAAAAAAGAGTATAATAGGGCCCGTTTAATGTGGGTAAAAAAATGCTTCTCTCAGAACCAAAAGAGAATGTTTTCTTGGCATGCTTGTGGCTCGTTCCCCTGACCTCTCGGAGAATTCTAATTGTTTGTTAGCATACAGAGGCGGCCCATCGACACCCTGTCCAGAGATTCTACGGCATTTGATGTGACATTTCCCGCTTAAAAGGGCAACAGAAGATCATCCGTTTGTTGACTCCTGGCCACGGGAAGGCTCTCCCCAGATGTCTGTGCAGTCATGGCATGCAAGCCTGCACGGCTGCCTGCCTGACCAGCTGCGGCTGTTCAGCCTAATGCAGCGCTCCACCCCCTCCACCTCTCTCACGTGTCCCCTCTCAATCCCTCCCTCCACATAACAAGGAGAATTGGGAGAATTACAGCTAATTACAATTTCAAAAGAATAAAAAGAAAACAAGCAAATAGGCTTATATGTTTCACAGGCTACTCTGTGTGTTCTTCACGCCTGAGTAGATTACTAGGAAGATTGTTTGATTTCCATTATGTGTGAGCGTGAAATCATAGAAAGGATATATGTGTTTTTTAAGCCAAGATGTATCAGATTGCTATTTAGCTGGTAGGGAGATTTTATCAAAAGCATACCCACACTTACTTACAGTAAAAGCCTCGCAAGAACTAATGTACATGCAGGCGCGCACACACACACACACACACACACACACACACACACAGACACACACACACCACACACCACACACACACACACACACACACACACACACACACACACACACACACACACACACACACACACACACACATACAGCATGGTCATAAATGGAATTTGTCAGTCAGGTTTATCAGTGTTAGCTTTGAAGATGTATTGTTTTGTGTTATAAATCATCACCATTGATGGTTTATCTCTGATCCACAATGTACACTTATTATGGGGGTATTTTTCCTGGCAACTCTTAAAATCCCAACCTAGAAATGTTTTTTTAATTATCACAGTTCAGTGCATCAAAACCACTTTGTGAACATTTTTTATTATTCACTCAAGTATTACACATTGTTGCAATGCTAACAATTTTCCCCGGCAAGGGTTTATAAGGTCACCAAATTTTGATCAAAACATTCTATTTTGGGCCCTAGATTTATGTTATATTATTTATTTTCGATTTGCAACTTTAGAAGATTTAATTAAATTTACAGTGACTGCCAAACTTATCACAAGATAGCCACAGCAAGTAAGCCTCTGCATAGGAGGTTTTTAAAGGACCATTAAATAGTTTTTCTAAACAGCATAGAAACCTATAAACCTAAATCCCTGGTCTGACATGAAGATATATTTAAACTTCAAGTCCACAGACAGAGTTTAATCTGTCTCTTAAAACAGGCCTACTTGCTGTAGCAAGGGCGAATTAAACAGCTTTCTATTGATTTACAGGTGATCAATGATTGTATCTCTGCAGTGCTGCACCTCCGCCGCCCTTCCAAATGTATGACTAATTTCATTTCATTTTATTTCATTTTATTTCATTTTTTCCTTCCCGCTTTTTCTTCTTCCTGCAGGTCGGTGCAGGCAGGTGGCCGGGGGGAGGAAACTCATCTGTGCCTTGGCGAGGTCAGCTCTTCATCCAGCTGGAAAAGAGAGCTCAGGGCTGGCATAAGAGTGCAGCCCCCAGCAGCCCGCCAGGTGCTGCCTCTCACTCTCTCTTTTCTCCTCTTTATACACAACGCACACACACACACACACACACATACACATGCTCTCTGTCTAGCACGCACACACACACACACACACACAAATGCTGTCTGTCTAGCACACACACACCCACACAAATTCTGTCTGTCTAGTACACACACACACACACACACACGTGCACACACACAATTGCTGTCTCTTCAGCACACACACACACACACACACACACACACACACATGCTCTCTGTCTAGCACACACACACACACACACACACACACACACACACACACACACACACACACACACACACACACATGCTCTCTGTCTAGCACACACACACACACACACACACACACACACACACACACACACACACACACACACACACACACACACACACACACACACCACTACCATCCCTGGCCATTGTGAGAGTAAAAGCGCCTCTGCCTGTTGGCCGTATAGTTCATTCTCTGGGTATGGTTGTGGTTTTCCATCAGCCTTCCTATTACGCTCCATTTGTCTCTGTCTGTGTGCTGATAGGCCTGCTAAGCTGTAAACATCCTTAGAGGAAGGAAGTCATACACCTACCCAGCAATACGTCTCTACCATTGGTTTTGTGGTGCAAAAAAGGGAATCGTGTTCAGTGGTTTAGTACAGTGTAAATTAAAATGTTACTACCATATTTACACCACTACTCACACTACCATGTTAGCAATGAATATTGGTTTATAAAACCCTTTTTTTAAATACTACTGTATATATGTTATTATGTTTTATACAACAGTTTGGTCCGGCCGAACTATTTAGCAATTTCTGACTGGACGAGATGCATTCTAGGGGCCACTAGGAGGGGGGATATCCCACGATGTAGTATGGGTGACTTCACAATTAATAATCACTCCGCCAATACAATGTTACCGTTTAGATTTCACATTCCATTCCATCTAGTTCACAAACAGGTGATAGAGATAAGCAAAAAATGATAAAAATGTATAAGCTATGGCAGACTTTAACAACACACCCAAGGCTGCAGAAAGGCAGCTGTGCATTAGGCCTGGTTCGGACTGTGAACAGCCATATCTCAGTGGCTGCACAATACTGGGGAATGTCCAAATCAATGTGTATAAATAGACACTTGTTGCATAGCAACCACAGACGCTCTTAACTCTAACTGGAATCATTTTGTGGAGCGAAGACTGGAACGAACCGAAATACAATTAAATTAAAAATAACGTCATAATTAACTGTGTTGGCAATGGAACTGTTGCATAAAAGCAATATAGCACTCATGTTTGTGAGGGTGTTCGTGGATATCCAATGGTGGTGTGGTTACCTACTGCACTCAGTGTTCAGCTTTGTTCTTGCGGCCAAAACACACCCGTAAGGATATCCACAAACAACCTCACCGCCACTCGTGTTATAGTGCTTAAACACACCCGTAAGGATATCCACAAACAACCTCACTGCCACGTGTTATAGTGCTTAAACGTATCATGGTTATGGTTGTATTGCTATAACAGTGTCACAGTGGCAGAATCACACCACCAGTTTGGTTATAACATTTCCAATACCGGCATTATATTTGCTGTCTATTTTTCGATGTATATTTTTGCATGCAAAGATAACGTTTAATTTTGTGGAATCCACATGCCTGTCTGAAGGCTTCACAGCACCAGTGGCTGGGAGAAGTTGAGATGAGAGAGGTAGGTGAATAAACACCTCCGTTTTACACCTAAACTTATTTTTAGCCATCGCTGAGTGGCTGTGTAGAGTGCTACCGCAGTGTAATCAAGACTCAAGACTGTTTTAATGTCTCCAAAGTCAGATGAGTTCATCCGGCCTACAGGCTCCCACATCTGTCATTTCTTTCTTTACTTTTTCCATCTTTGCACCCGGTCCATTTCCCTTTGGTCATACAAGGACATAGAGTTTTGTGGCAGGAGTCTGACACAAAGTCCTGATGCTGTCTCATTGCTCAAGCACAATAAGTAGGATGGCATCATTACCATGAGATAGCTTGTGGCTTTTTAGTTTCAGGAGAGAAAATGTCTTCCTAAAAGTGTTAGATGGTGTCTGTGAAAGGAAGTAATTTTGTGAGTGTAAGAATGCGTATGTGTGTGTGTGTGGGTGTCTCTGTGTGCCTGTGTGTGATTGTGTGTGTGTGTGTGTGTGTGTGTGTGTGTGAGAGAGAGAGAGAGAGAGAGAGAGAGAGAGAGAGAATGAAAATGAAAATGAATGAATGTGTGTATGAGTTTGTGTGGGTGTGAGAGAGATAGTGTATGTTTGTGTGTGAGGTTGTGTGTGTTTTGGGGGTTGCTGATGTGTCTCTGTGTGTTTTGCAATTCAGACTTTCTTGAAAACTCAATCGCTTCCCGGACCTCTTCGAACATTAGCTTGTCTCAACAACGTTTGACAAAGACTGTCCGAGGCGAAGCAATGGCATGCATCATTCAGTAACCCTATTACAGTCCCAAAGAAGCCATCACAGAAATGAAATCAGATAACAGCTGGAAAGCTCTGTTTATCATTCTGCCTCAGAAACAACCCCTGACACAGCCGTCCTTTGTTGTGAGAGAGAAATCCTGTTTTACCTCATGCTTGTTTACCATAGTTCACAGTTTTCTCTCTCAGATGGTGGACCGAGGTAAAGAGGTTTCAAAGGAGGCAAAAAGAAAAAAAAACATATATATGCGGCTTTTGGATCATCTGAAAGACTTTTGAAGTTGCGAAGGCGGAGGGTTGAATGTAAACATAAACAAGGTACAGACTCAGTGTGGAGCACACAGTATAATCAATTACTGAGATAAAGTGAGCATGAAGTATGCGTGTACGCCTGAAGTCAGATAAGAGCTGAGGGGCTGCTCTCTCCACTGCTCTTGAAACTCTCTTTCAGCATCTCTCTGCCTCCCGTACAAAGCAGTTCCTTAATGTATACGTGTCCGGGTTTGAACATATAGTGTATCCATTGAACTAGCATGGGTTCGCAAAGGCCAGACTTGCTTCAGAGGAAAGGTCATATTGCAAGGCCTCTCGCAGTCCCCTTGATGGTCTGCTGCAGTCTTATGGGATGTGTGGTGATGGGGTGTGTGGCATATCAAGAAAACTGAAAGTGATCCAGATTTTACAACCTGCATTAAATGTACAAAAGTACAGGATTCGTTCTATTTTATGTTTAACTCTCTATGGGGCTTTGATAACCAGACCCTGGCTATCCGATGCTAATCATGCTGAAGACTAACATATGGCTTTACAAACATGTTATTAACGCTTAATAGCAACAATGCCTGGCCCTACTACGTAGTTAACACCAACAAGCTTTGCAATGCTTAAATGCTTACCAAAAACTGAAACATGAATTTGAGTGTATATTATTTTCTAAATACACCACACCAGGAGTGGCTAATAAATTAACTGATGAGATGCTGCAATTCATGCACAGTGAACCAAACTTACTTCAGTTATATATATAAATGTCCATCATTAAAATATTTAGTCCCAGGGTGCAATTACAGAAAAGCTGTATGTCTGTAATATACTGAATATATCGAAATGCATGAAATATGAAGCCTTATAGGGTTTCTTTCACCTTGCATTGAGTGTGCGGGGGATAACACTTTGAACAACATCAACATCTGAGCAATGCCTCTAAGTTTCTACCAGATCCCCCAGTCGAGGGCATGATGTCTCTCACAAGTGCAGTGGATTACAAATAGCAGTAAGCTCTATGGCTTCCATATAACCCTGTAGGTTTGAGATTGGTTAGGAGAAACGCAGCTCTGCGCTCAGTGTCAAAAGCTGCAGGAGCTGTCTAGGGTGAGCTGATCTTCATCGGGACTTCTCGGGGTGTATGAAGCCTCACTCTCACTCTCCTCACTCTCATTTCTAGTTTGGGGGTCTCGTGTTTCATTTCCCTGACTGTATGGGGCTGTGGTTGCAGTGGGCCGGCTCAGAGCTGTGGTGTGTTCACAGATGATTGCCTGTTTGTTTTCCTCCACCGTTGGACTTGATGACTTATTGATTGGCGCATCCGTGCTAGAACTCCCCCACCACACACACACACACACACACACACACACACAAACAAAGACAAAAAACTGCCTAATTTTTCACTTGGATGCTTTCCAAATTCACTGTGGCTCTAACTGAAAGGTATATATACACATTTGTACACATGTATACACATTTAACCTCTGCGTTAATTAATTTGATGGGGAAAAAACGAATTCTGTTGCATGGGTGGAACACCTGATTCACATAACACACAAACTGAAGAACTGAATTAAACTGTCATTTTATTTATAAATACACATCCTCAAGAAAACGAGAGAAAATTGTGCACACAGAGTATACAGATGTATATTTACAGGGAGCCTTGGTGAGGACAGTTATGCTGCAAACTAAATGGAAGTTCAGCATGTTGCCATGTAACACTAAACCTGTCTACATTTTAGTGTTATTACTGAACAGATTATCTCATTGAAACAGAGTTAATTGGCAAGCCAAAGCATATCATGTCTTGTGGACTGATTTTCCATTCACCACATTGTGTGTGTGTGTGTGTGTGTGTATGTGTGTGTGTGCATGCGTGTGTGTATCTGATTGCTTTGGAATACAAAAAAAGCCAGAGAACTTGCAGTAATCGATCTCGTTATATTGTTTCCAATGTGTTATTACCTTGGCTCCTGTGCTCAGGCTGCTAGAGGTGTAACTACACACTTTTGGCTGTCATTCACAATGTGTATAAGAACCTGACATCTGTTCATTCTGACTGTGTGAAGATACAGCCGCGCAAACTGTCAAACCTTTCACATCTGAGCACACGCGTTCTTGCACGTTGTCGGTGATGAGGTTTTGTGGACATCACTTCCTGCTCCAGATGGCAAGTGTCATGGTTTAACAAGAAGATGTTATTATCATGAGAGGCAGATTATATTTTCTCTTTTCATTTTCCAACAGGAATGTGCTAAATAGGAGACATCTGAGAACACCTGAAATAGGTGATACGGGCTCAGTGCTGAAAAAGTGTTCTTGTTAATTTAGGAACTTAACAGCACACCATTGTTTCAACTGGTAATATGTGTTATGGG
The DNA here is from genome assembly GCA_027475355.1 of Coilia nasus. Classification (NCBI taxonomy): domain Eukaryota; kingdom Metazoa; phylum Chordata; class Actinopteri; order Clupeiformes; family Engraulidae; genus Coilia; species Coilia nasus. Next base: position 27,823,339 of record CM050214.1, read on the forward strand.
TTTAACAGCTTTAAACTTTAAACTAAAAAAAAAAACTGTGTGTAATTGCACTTTAGAAATTAACATGACCTTATAACTTATCTTATTCATAATATTAATATTTTTACAGAGATTTTTGACCTCTCAGTACACGCTGTTACAGTATAGAATGGTTTGCTGTTCTGCTGGTAGAGCTGGTAGAACAATGCATTTTATTCTTTAACTACTACATCAGAACATTACTCAATTATAAAAAAAAGTCTTTATTAATGCATTGCAACTTGTACATACCATTTTGGGGAAAAATAAATTGTGGGTGTTCTAGGAGCCTAAACATTTCTTTCCTGCAGACTCACAAATGTTGATTTAATCTTTACTGGTAATTTTCTTCTTTGTTTCCGCATATGCATTACATTACACTTAGCTGATGCTCTTATCCAGAGCGACTTACAGATATTTACAGGGTTTCAGTTACAGTCCCTGGAGCAGTGTGGGGTTAGATGCCTTGCTCAAGGGCATCTCAACCATGGGTAGGGCGGGATTCAAACCAGCAACCTTCCGATTGCAAGACCAACTCCCTAACCACTAGGCCGCAGTTGCCCACATATGCAGTAGTTGTCAGATTGACTTGCCTAAGATGGTTGAAAAAGGGGACAGAGGCCACATTATACATATAGACATTTTTGGGCTGAGGTGGAATATGAGGTGGACTTTCAGGACTAGCCCCAGCCACAGGCCCTGGCCCAGGGATGCTTTCAGTATCTCCTCCTCCCATCCTGTCCTTATTGCCTTCACACCGGTTAACCGAGGCTGATGATTTAGTTGAAAGCCGCACGCTTACTCCATGTTGACACCTATGCGAGCGCCATGACATAGGCACAGGTGTAGGGGAACTGGCAGGGGTCAGGGCTTTCAATCTGCAGCCGTGCTCCCACTGGGACATCTCCTCACAACAGTCTGTCGGCTTCGGGATGAAATTTCTATCCAGTGAATCCATCACAGGCAGCGGCCGTGTTTTTCCTGACAGCACACGGACATTTACCTCAGCTGGCTACTGTCCTTCACAACAGAGCTCTGTCACTGTCAACAAAACATCCCGCTTGAGACACAGCCGTGTCACACACCGCTGAATATGAATTTTCTTTGGAAATTCAAGACAACCTGTACTTGTACTGTACTGTAAAGATTGCTAAAGGGATGATGTTCAAAGTTGCCAGTAGCCTGATGCTGAGCGTGACCACATAAGCCATAGGGATAATGCAGTGGCTGCTGCTCCTACGCAAAGACGATGAGTCATATAGCGATCTGGAGGAAGCCCACAGCACTAGCAGAGGAATTTTAGAGGAAGAGCTAAGTTCAATCAATACAAAAGTTTTTTTTTGTCCATAGCCAGGAGAGGCTCATTATAGCTAGCTTAAACTTGGGTGAAAAAAACCCTCTTGTGGCTGACAGGGACTCAGTCAAACTCACACATAGGAACCTTTACACTGTAAAAGGCATGTCATGGAAGAGAGGAAACAGAAATATGTCTCAGATTTACTCAACATTCAAAAAAGCAGTCTGATGCAAAATGTATCAATTTCACCCTCATAGTGAGCTGTTGGTATTCTCCACACTGTGGTGAAAATGACAGTTAGCAAGAATGCAGTTCTGCAATGATACCTTTTGCCTGTACAGATTGAAGTTGAGGCAGCTTAGGGTACCCTGAACGACCTTTACCAGTGTGCAGCCACACAGCTGAACAGCTAGCTGAGCCATCAACTGGCCACGTCTGCTAGTCAACAGCCATTCCCAGTTAACTGGCCCTCCAGCTGATCGACAAAGCAAAACCTGACTCTATGGTCATGGTAATGCCCTGCTGAATTATTACACTGAGTATTTGCTGCATATAGTCCGTGAACTCAATAAATACAGTTGCCAGCACACTGCTGTTGCTACTGACTCTGGAAAACAGATTTATTTGGCTCATTTATAGAACTTAATAAGTAAGTGCCTGTATGTTTTAAAAGGACATGCGATAACCCTAACAGTCTAGTCTATGTGAGAGTCCTATTTTGTACTACCACTAAATGGTTAGTTTGCATTTGGTATTCACAAGTTCAGTGGTTCACTGGTTGAACTGCAATTACATGTGAGAGTTCAGAGAGCTTTTTTTTCTCCCTCAAACTTTTGCCTTGCCATTTATTCCCCGAATTGCTTTCCCTTATTTGCACCAATTACTGGAAAAAAATGACCCAATTTATCGGTCCAAATGTGCCTGTTGAGCTAAAAAAAAGAAAGCTCTTTACCCATTTATGTAACCCCGCCATTAGAGGAAACACAAAACAATAGAAAGATTTCCTGTGAGACTTGGTTACAAATATAGCAAAGTACTACTGAACACAGTATGACCCACATATTCTCAAAAGTTGAGCGAGGCTGTGTTTCATCTGTGCAGCATATTATATGCAGGCACTATGACAAAAACTGCCTGGCCTGTGTGGCAGTGTGGGTTGCTTTCTCCTCTCTGCCGAATGACATTTACTTAATATTTAATCAATCTGCAGATAGGAGCCCTGAGAATGCCACCTCCCAGCCCCCTCCTCTTCCTCCCTCGGAAGCTCTAATGCATTAGCCGCAGTCGTGACGGAGGGACATGCCTCTGTAATCGCCTCCGGAACCATGACCAGCGGGCAATGCCACTCCCGCAATGATGATGATGATGGTGATGATGCATTCCGTTCCGCTCCACTCTACGCCGAACCCCGGCTCTGGCATGACTCTGTCCTCAACGAACAGGATTCTGTTCCAAGCACGCAGGGCGAAGTGGGGGATGAATGGCAGATGTCGGCTGTTATGGAACATATTAATCAGAGCGGCAAATTATCGTGGAAAGACTGTGTAATGATACTGCTGGATACATCTTCAGCCAAACCACATTTCCCAATACTGATCTGTGCCACACAGTCAATGCTGTACCCTGTGATAGAGAGCTCAAACCACAGACCACTTCTCACATCTTACCAGTGTCAAGCATCATTCCGTAAGTGTTACTAAGCTGACAGTTGGTGAAACAGAATTAATTGATGAGAAGAGTAATTGAAACCTTCTAATGAGATCAGAACTATTCTGACAGAGTTCAGTGATGAACGACAAAGTCATTGGATCTGTTCTGCAATAGCAATCTGTCTCTCATGGGCCTCATTAGTTTTGATGTAAGTCTGTGTCAAAGTCTAAAAATCAAAGATGAAAAACTATATTTGCAGTGGTTGCCACACAAATATTGTGACACTGTTGAATATAAAACACAACAGAAAGTCTTACATATTAAAATTAGCTTTGTTGTTACAAGAGTACGGTGATGGTAGGTGCAAAGGTGTTACAAGACTAGTAGTGGTTGATTAGGTCAGAAAGGTAGTTGAAGTAGCTGCAGTATAGGATTTGCTTGGGAGGAGGGATTGAGGGAGAGTAAGAAAGAGAAAAGATGTGAAGAATGAGAACTATAGGTTCTACCTCTCAAGTCTTAATTCTGTATAGTCATCTCAAGTCCAAATACATTTCTTAGTTCTTGTGCTCAGTAGGAATATTTTATCATTCGTTAGAGATGCCATGAAGTAGGTGGCAGTGCCTTAACCATTTATGTGTTGTAGGCCACTAGGATCCAGTAAGGAAAGAGTCTGCACACTTAAAATCTTTTTTTGTTTGTTTTGTTTTGTTTATTTTTAATGGCACAAATGACATTGCGACCATGCCTGGTCTTCCTCAGATTCGCTACAAACACGAACTGATCGACTTAAATATCCTAAAAATTACACCTTGGCTACAGGGGTGTGGGCAGCTCATTAACTCTTTCCACTCCTGCAGGGAGAACAGATGTATAGGGAGACCTGTGTTGTGAAAAAATGCCATGTATAAAAGTTACATGCAATTGAGGCACAGTATCAATAATCAAATCAACAAATCAAAATGGTGTGACATTAATGTATTTGCAGAAGTTCAAGCTTACATTGGGAAAAAAGAGAGACGATAGCCCATATTCCATAGTACATAATTCATAAAGAGGAAAAAGACAGGGTCCATGGTTTACAAAAAGGGTCAGATAGCCAGCTCTTCGCTGAGTCCTTTTGGGGCCAGTGTCCGTAAATAATAAATCCAGAAGCTCTCTTTTTAATAAGCGGTTCTCTATGTCCAACCCCTCCAATAAATTTGAACTTGTTCTACTGCAAAGATGAAAGTGAGTGGCTTTTAAAAGTCTTTTGAAATGGATAGCTAAGGGACCCTTCTTATTGTTGTACCTATTCAACCATGCCTATACCTAACTTCTCAGACCAAAGTCCCTTCAGCCAGACTCCCCCGCCCAGACCAAAGGCCCTTCAAACAGTCACAGACTTCCCATTACCAGCCCCGGCAGATGGGCTTCCCTGGGAGACGTGGTTCTGCCTGAGGTTTCTTCCTAGAAAAACAGGGAGTTTTACTTACTGATTCCTGAGGTTTCTTCCTGAATACACACAAATCAAACAAACAGGGAGTTTTTCCTCACCCCTGTTGCTCCCTGGGGACACTAACAACCGACTGCGCCTAAATGAACTTTTCTCGTCTAGTGCCTCTGGTCTGCAAAGACTGCCGACCTATGTTCACATAAGAGCCCACATTAACAGGGCATTGCATAGTTCTAGCGCCACTGAATTACAAAGATTGCTGACTAGGGCCTACAAGGACTGCCTACCTGTATTCACGCAAGAGTCGGTTTGCTACTGTATTCATCTGCTCCGACACCGCTGGACTGCAAGAAATGTTGTCCTGTAACAACCCTGCTAAACTGTAAAGCACTTTGAGCTGCATCTTGCATGTATGAACTGTGCTATACAAGTAAATTTTATTATTATTATTATTATTATTGTTTCTGATATTAGTCCTGTCTTATTCTGGTTTTAGAAGCCTGGCATGTCTTGCCCATGTAGGCTTATATGGATATCTATTAGGATATCTATTTTGTTACCAGATATTGGATGGGTAAATGTTTGGCATTTGTGTGTGAAGTTATCTTGTGTACAACGTCCACATGGGTAGTATCCATTAGGGATGGGTCTTAAGAAAATTTTATGGACTAACCTGGGGACGGTTTGCAAGGCTTTAAGACAAATGGTATCAAATTGTACTATGTGCCAGTGCTTGAATATCACTTGCTTGATTTCTTTTGCCAAAGGTGAGTAGTTGACAATGCACCGTACCTGTTTTTTGGCTGTTTTACATGTAGGTGGTACTAGGCTTTCCACTTGAGTTGGGTTATTGTCAAGAAAATACTCTCGACTCAGTGCGCTATCAACAAACGGACACAGGACAAGTGTTTCTCAGTTTTAAACTGCCCCAGCGCTGGAGGAGAGAGGGCACACTGAGGCAAACAGTTGCCTTCCCAGTTTGCAGTCTCTGTCCTTCAGCTAGTGCACAGCTCTTTTATTGAACAGAGAAAAACAGTGTCTTATCTTCAACGGTGAAGATGTGGCAACTCCTTAAGAACAGGGAGTATAGTTTCACACACACAAGTTTCATGTGAAACCATTTCAAGGGCAAGTTAGCAATCATTCTGAGAGCAGAATGTTCTAATCACATAAATATAGGCTTATAGCTGCAACCTTTAGTCACGTACACACACAAGCAGTATATGTTTTATTATGTGATAATACAAAAGCATTCTTAATTTTATTTACATTTATGCACTCAGTGGGCTGCTGCTTGTAAGCAATCTTCAGGGCAACCTCTGTCTCGGAATCTCTCCATCACGATCCCACCTTGTTCTGAAGCTGTTTGTCTGAGCTGCAATCCTATGTTGTAGGCCTCTAGGACCTCTTCCATCCTTGTCAAGGGGAGTGCTAACCTTTTCTACTTTCATAAAACGAAATACTTTGCCATTTGTGAGGGAATGCAAAACTGTTGTCAGGGAAAATTAGCATGAGATTATGCAAATGCATATGCAAAGACATGCAAAAGTAGCTCAACTCAACCACCAACTCAACCCCTAAGGGGATCCGAAGTTAATCTGTGTACATACATGTACATACATGTACCCATACCAATTTATACAAATCTCTACTACAGCAGAATTACAGTCTAAACATGATGATAAACTTTAAACTGACCTCTGTCCTAACATGGAGATTCTTAAATGCCGTTACTGTCTTTTCTAAATGCAATCCATTAGCTTCATGAAATAATAGAAAATCTTAAGATTTTTGTTATTGTTATTGTTTGGTTTATTTTGAAGGTCAAATGCCATAGTCAGGAGCCATAGCAAACCTCTGGTAGAAGCTGAAGAAAAACATACAGACTTACTTTTTATCTACATAATTCTCAGAACCCTAAAAGCAACCTATGAAAGCTATTTGTGAAGTGAAATTCCTTCCAGTGCTGGAAAAAAACTACTCCTTTGCTCTGCTGACACAAGCAAAACAGGCACTCCAAAATCTCTGCAACCAAAAATAACAATGAGTGTTCAGCACCTGCAAATGAAACTAGCGCAAATCACTCTTTCACAGCAGTAAGTGTGAATGCTAACCATTATGACATGCTCCTTTCTAGGAATGGGCTTCTTGATATCACAGCCCTTCAGGCTGGCTGGGACACAGGGTGTAACATAATAATGGTTATAAGGGAGGTCTGAATCATTCCTTTTTCCTATGAGTTTCCTTAGAAGACAGTCCGCTGTTTGACACAGGCTTTTCTGTGTGACAGAAAGAAGGGTGGGGGATTAAGGTGATAGAGACATTGTCCTGTTTGTCTTTCATTTCCTTTAGGTGAGTCATTTTCTCATGAGTTTCCTCAGGAGACAGGTGACTGGTCGATGCTGCTGCTGAGCTGGCAGTCTCCTCCTCCCGACACTCTGCTCCTTGGACCTCCTCTCAGGCCTGGAGTGGAGCAGGAAGAGTGATCTTCTTAGGAGGAGATTTCCTGTGCTGCGCAGTACCACCACCATGGGCAGTGCCTGGTTCATCCTGCGGTAACACTGCTTGCTGTGGCTGATAGGGCAGCACTGAGCCTCGAGCCAATGAGCGTTTGGCCACGTTATCAATGCCCAACTCCAGGCCAGTCATCCCAGGGGCCTCCATCCATTCTCCCTTAATCTCTGACAGCAGGATGGCACATACCTGCAACACAAAAATAAAATAACTAATTTAAAAAACGGCAATGAGTACAATACCAAAGTGAGTAATGTTGAAGGGTCAGTACTATTTACAGCAAGCCATGGCTTTCCAAGCTGTATGTTTACCCTATGTTGAAGTCCCCTGACTTTGATGGGCAAACAGGCATGTTTTCCTGTTGCTTGGGAGAGTCAAATAAAGTTCTCTGGTTAGCATTTAAAACAACGCTGTACATAATGCTTCCCTATCAGCATCCTACTTAGGCTGTCCACTGTTTTACTAATGATCAGAGAATTCTTCTGAAGTGAACAATGAAGCCCTGTTAGCTACTCACTTGGGTAACTGTTAACAATTACATTTAACATTTAGATTTAGATTTAAATGTAACATTTAGATTTAGATTTTACATTTAACATTTAGGTGAAACATTTACAGTAATATTTGGACTTAACTATTTAAAACATCTCTAAGTTGACAAATATTGTTGTAAATGTGTAAAAAATGTGCAAAAATGAGTCTAAAAAATGCACACAAGTTGGTGTTACATTGTTTTGAGCTAAATGCGACAAAATGTTGCTTTTATTTTCAGCATTAGCCGCTTTACAAACGGCACCCCGTATTTTACACTATCGATTCGCTTTGACCAAAGTAATTACACGCTCGTCATATGTCAATTGATTAAGCATAAATACTGAATGCCAATAACGCTATTCTTGCTTTATGGAGGAGATGCTATACAGCTTGCAAATTCATTTTGAGGCCAAAACGTTACATAGATCGAATTTTAAGGACCATGGACAGCAACATGTTACCGCAATCTTTTAGTAGGTTAGCATTTGAGAGGGGGGAGGATACAATGACTCGATCCCAACCCAAAAGGTGTGCTTTTTTGTTTAAGGTCAGTGAGAAGCAGATAAGTACATATTGGTAATTTTTAACCTTTACTGACTGCATTTTTGGATGTATGGTTGTAAATTGCAAGAGAATGAAGGCAGTTATGAGGTAGTTATGAGTGCCCAAATTATTCCCCGACATGTTTGTTTTTCTCTGCTCTAGCCAGTGTAGCAGTGAATATAATGAATACAAATGCAAGCTGCTCAGACCTTCATGAACCCTGACAGTGTGTGTCAGTCTGGTGGGAGGTGAAACAACACTAGCAGCACTTGGCCGGCCCATAATTCAATACATCTCTCTCCATCCCCCCATATCTCTCTCTTTCTCTCTCTCTCTCTCTGTCATTTTTCTCTCTCTTCCCTCTCTTTCTCTGTCTTTCCTCTCTCTCTCTTTCTCTCTCTCCTCTCTGTCTGTCTCGGTCTTCTCTCTCTCTCTCTCTCACTCTCTCTCTCTATCTCTCTCTCTCTCTCTCTCTCTCTCTCTCTCTCTCTCTCTGTGAGTCATGACTATTAGCTCCTGACCGCGTACACAACAGCGGGGATGACTATAGATTATTTGCCCCGCAGGACACTCACCCACCATCTTCTGTTGCCCGCTGCAGGCTGGTGTGGGCTGTGCCTTAGACCTGTGATTTATGTCAGACTGGGTTTGGCCAGTCAGACATGGTGCATGATGATGCATGTATGAGATTAAAAAAAACACTGTAATACACCTCCTGGGACCACTTTGCCACGTTGACATTGTTCTTGTTCTAAGCAGCGAAAGCATGTGTATATTATGCGATGCTTCTAGGGAAGTCAAGAAATCTCTTTCCTGATGCCTGTAAAGCAGACAAAATGCCAGAGGCGTAGCTATAGAATAATTCCTCCATAATCCTCCTGGTTGGCCACAGCAGCTTCCTGTAGCCCAGTGATAAACTACGCATGTTTAAAAAAAAAGCTGTGAATTTAGTTTGTCCTGAGGCCAGTCTATGCTGATGTGATACCACACAAGATTATGCAGTGGCCTTAGGTTATCATTATCAGCCCCACTATCATGCTTATGTTGCATCTATATTTGCCTTTCCTATTCTAAATCTACTAATTATACCACACCTTTGGGACCATTTTTTAACCAGGTCTGATGGCAGATAATAACATATTGCCTCTGCTTTATCTCAAGGCAGTGTGTATTCGAAACAGATAAAAGAAAGAAAAGTAGACAGAGTCTATTTAATATTTTATTGTAAAACTTGAAGAGATAAAAGAAACATTCTGGGAAACACTGTACCATTTAATATATTTCTGTTTAGAATTAATCTGTACAATAAATGGTACAACACCATGGGTGGATCTTTGTGGGTAGGAGGTAAAGACATCTGAGTGGGACAAGGTTAATAGTCAATAGGCAAGTAATTTATTCTATTTTTTAAACACCAAAATTATTCATGTGATTTAGCTTTACTGTACAAGAACAAAAGAGATAGAACCATAAAAGTCTTGCAAGTGAAGAGAAAATGATTTTCTTTCATAGCCAAGCACTGACATGGGTAAGATGCTGACCACATCACTTTGTACAAATTACTTTTTTCTCATTTCTTGACTACAAAAACAACACTTGGACACTTAATTTCATGACGTGGCGGAAGGTCTCCTAACTACCTTTAACTGAGGTATCAACAACTGCTTTGGGATGAAAAAAAGAGGGAAAAAAATCATTTTTATAGAAAAGGCTGACATTACCCATGGAGTTTACACATAAACAATTATTGCCTTAATGATGACGATGTTTTGCATAGAGATAGATCAGCACACAAAACAGTGAGAAGCCTTTAAAGGATACCTTACAAAGACACACTTCCTCGTCAGAGTGACTGGGCACTGTTTGTCCAAAGTGGAAAACTGTACATCTCTGCTTGTCTGATTATGGACTGAAAGGATCTACCTTCTGTGGGCCTGTGTAACCCTCTCTTCTCTCCTGTGGGCCTGTGTAACCCTCTCTTCTCTCCTGTGGGCCTGTGTAACCCTCTCTTCTCTCCTGTGGAGATTTAGGTTTGTGGTGTTACTGGAGTAAGGAGGAGAAAAAGGTCCCTAAATTCTGTTTCACAGCATTGCACCATTTAAAATGTTACAAAACCCCACAATACAATTTAATCTAATAAAAGCAATATGTACGTATATGCACTATTGATATGTTTAAAGTATGGTGTCATGTCAAATAAATGTTCCAAATCATGTGTCACATCCACTGGTTTGAAGAATATTATACACTATGAAGTTACATGTGAATGACCACTGTGATAACCAATTTGATGCGCTAGAAACAAACTCCTATCTGTGTTTTAGTTTCTGTATTTTTATGAGAATTATGACAAGTCAACAAGTCAACATTACTTCAGAATATTGTGTCCTGTTATATGAGCAGTGAGTAACAGCTAACATACTAACTCCTCTGTCACAGCAGATGGAGCCATCAACTATGTGGATCTTGCAGACTCAGGCAGATGGCTCTGAGGTCATTTCTTGCGTGTGCCTGTTTACTTCTGTGTGTTTAGGCCTTTCAGACTGCTCCCACCAGTACGGTATATATATATATAGGATGAGGAATATATATATAGGATGAAGAATGATGAAAAGCTCCACTACATTTGAAGGTTCATCAACATATATATATATATATATATATATATATATATATATATATATATATATATATATATATGTTGATGAACCTTCAAATGTAGTGGAGCTTTTCATTATATATATATATATAATATATATAGTGGAGCTTTTCATCATTCTTCATCCTACCACAGCTTCTACTGTGTCTCATTACAGCAGAATGAAGCTCAGCCTTGAGAGAGACCCCAGAACTGATGAAGACAAATGGCCGTACAGTCAAATGTGACTAAAAAGTATGGAAAAGTGTCAGATCTCTCTCTCTCTCTCTCTCTCTCTCTCCATAAGTGTTTGTGAAATAACATTTTGTGTTAAAGGGGCTGATAGCTATTGTATGCATGCAATGTTTAGTAAAACTGCACTCTAACAACCAGGGATATGACTCAATGAGCAAAGGAGTTTCAAGAACAGCTGATGGGATTTCATTTCATGGTTGGCTGGATTTAGTATTCACACTGAATTTTATCTGCTTGGTAACACTTTCCACCTGAATATTCATGTGTCGCATTGAAAGTAATTTATGGTGTGACACAGCTGCACAATTAATAGACTTTATTGTAATTTTAACAAAACATTTCCCTCGTTAACCAGAACAAACAAAAACTCATGAATAAAATCTGTACATTTATCATTTTTTATTGTGTTCTAACAAGAACAATTTATCTAAAACAGTGACTCTAATGTTTACACATGAACACATTCAGGTAAGCAGTGGACTCCTTGATTTGCCTGTCTTAAAAAATATGGAACATGGTTGATTGTTCTGAATGTAAAAATAGACTGACCTCTGCAACTAGGACATCAGGACAGAGATGCTCCGGGAAAGCAAATTTACCAGATGAGCATGCTAGCGCGAGCCATCCCATTCTCATCACATCCCGTATAAATATTTATTCTAGAATACTCGGTGTGACCTGCACGGTGTCCCTCTCCCGCGCTGGGCTTACCCTTTCGCCTCGGGCGCGAGAGTCGACGGGCTAAAAGCTACAGCTCGGAATGTCACCTCTAGCGAGCCTCTCCAGGGAGAGGGGGGCCGACACGAGCCGTCGTCCACACAAGACTTCTAACAGCTTGGCCCTGTCATGTCTCAGCACACTGTACGCATGGGCCTCTCTAACTAATTAGGATTAGCACATAAAGGACCCACTCGACCCCACGGGAGGAGTGAGAATGGGACATAAATTACCCATTCAACCCTATGGTAGGGGGGAGAATAAGACCTGGCTTTTGGGGTTTCCGACTTCTATGCCAGGCCTCTCAGGCCTTACTGACTCTCTATCAAAACTATAACATATTATTAACAGCTCTTTCAGTGATAGGAGGTATTTTCACACTCAATGCTATATTTAGTCCGGTCAGGAACACATAATGTAGGGTGACTTTTCGCTGGGTTTGCCTGAGATGGGGTGAAGCATGGTTACATAAGATAAATGCTGTCGTTATAACAGTTAATGAGGAAAGATGGCAACAAAGAACCCTGTCCTGCAGTGCTTGCCTAAACTGATTACTGTAATCTAAGGACTAGGAACTTTTGTCTGATTTTACAATACCTCATATAGTACATCATGTGTCCCTTCTGTTTTGGTTCATTAGCTCAGATAGAATGGGAAGAAAGTATCTAGCATTTTAGAGACGCATCGTTTTTCTCCTTGCGTGGCATTATGCCTGTGCCCAGACGTCAATAGGAAGTGAGGTGTAAATTTGGACTCAGTGACATTCAAACTCAGGGAGCCTTTCAGATTAAAGGGAAAGCACTCAGCCACCGGGTTGACCATTCTAAGTGATTGATTTCATACAGCACTGCCTGTACCTGCATAGACTCTGCGGGCTGAGCCATAGAGGCATACTTGTATTACAGGTTACCCAGTGTCTGTGTGTGTGTGTGTGTGTGTGTGTGTGTGTGTGTGTGTGTGTGTGTGTGTGTGTGTGTGTGTGTGATCTATGAGGATGAGCTAAGCCACTAAGGCAGGACATGTGTTTGAGCCATCACCTTAAAACATTTTTTTTTTACTTTAGAGAATGTGTTTTTTTGTTTGTTTTTTTTTTTAAGTTGGACCGAGATCATCTCAAAATCAAAAATCAAAAATACACCATAAGGCTTTCTGTGTTCACCAACTTCGACATAATGAGCCTACCATATATCTCAACAGTAACACATGCTGTATAATCTTGTGAAGCTTCTGTATCTTTCCACTCACATGAATCAGAACTGTGCAGTTACTGGTTTTGCTGTGTGGGCGGCTGAACAGAAGAGGATGTGAAACTGGGGGAAACAAGTTACACAAGCACTTCATTCGTTCATTTATTCACTCATTCTTTCGTTCGTTTATTCACTCATTCTTTAATGCATTCAGCGGGGAATGTGTGTTGTGTGTTACTGTACGTGCCCAAGCCTTGCCTCAAATCTGCAAACTCAACGCGCGGGGTTGTCAGACTGCTAAGGAGGCTTAAACCCTGTGGCCGATAGCTCTGTTCGCTAATGCCACTGGAGGGTCTCAGCGATGAGGTTTACACCACGCCGTGCCGCTCGCTCCTTAAGTAGCTTGGCTCGGATACATATGCCCCAACTCCTCGACTATTTCAGCCTAAATGGATTCGGAATTACACAGTCACTCTGGATCCGGCAAAATACGTTTGATCATTAAGGGGATTACGGGATCATACACGTTTTGTGAGAAGTACAAGTACAATAAAAAAAAAGCTCAGAGATGCTGAAAAAATGGCTGGGGCGGCATGTTTACATCTTGTTTACTTGGTGCTCCTATAGCTTACTAATGATGCAGTGTGTAGAGCAGTCTTTGGAATGTCAGTGTAACTATGAGAGCACAGATCTACAGACAGGAGATACTCAGACAAAACCGGGTCGCTACCATGAACATGTGCAAAAAGGTTTTTACAACCGAAGGCCATGACATCAAATAATATAGACTGCAGACTCGAAGTGACTGACAGTGACAGACACGTTTTGTTACACAGTGGTGACTAGTTGCAGCACAGGGTGTGGGGACAGACATCTGGAAACCAAATAATATAGACTGCAGACTCGAAGTGACTGACAGTGGCAGACATGTTTTCTAACACAGTGGTGACTAGTTGCAGCACAGGGTGGTGGGACGGACATCTGAAAACCAAACAGCTTTAAGACAAAAAAGTGAGCATTGTGCATAGTTTAATTTTCTTGAAAAAATGTCACCGACGACCTTAGCTACCCTCCCCACCCTCTCTCCCTCTCTCTCTCCCTCTCTCTCTCCCTCTCTCTCTCCCTCTCTCTCTCCCTCTCTCTCTCTTGCGACCAACGGTTTCTGCAGTGTCTTGAAGTGCAATAATGTAATTTGTTGTTATCAGAGGGAGCAATGATTGCTGTTGCACTGAAGAGCACTGACAAGCTCACCCTCTCGCAGTAGAAAGATCATTACAGGTTTTCTTTATACTTCTTTTTTTCTGATTCAATTACTCTAAAATTTTGTTAATGTTTGTGTACTTTTACAACAGTAATCCACAAACACACACACACACACACACACACACACACACACACACACACACACACACACACACACAGACACCCGCATACACACAGACACCCGCACACACGAGCACACAGACACACGCACACACACACACATGTACATACGCACACAGACACACACACAGAGGTGGTCTTCCCTTTTGCTCAGTCCTGGGGGTTGAGTCCTCCTTACATCACGTTACAGTTTTCAGTAGTTCAGCGATCCTTTCAGGTGCCCACCACCGACTCATACCTCGCCCACCCACACCACTGTGTTGCCCCGCTTGATGTCTGACACCTCGCAGTGCAGGCTGCTCTGCTTGCCGTTCAGCACGAACACGGACTCGGCCGACGGCGTCACCAGGTACCGTCCGAACAGGCCGCTGGACGCCAGGGCGCGGTTGGCTGGGCTCCAGGGCCAGCCGCGAGGGGCCAGCGGCTCCTTCAGCCCCCCCAGGACCACGCTCCCGCCGGCAGACAGGTCGGCGAACAGCAGGCCCGTGCCGGAGGCGGACGTGGCCACCGCGGCGTACTGGTTGGACTCGGCGAAGGACGGCTGGAACACCAGGTCCGACACGCGCAGCGCTGCGTCCAGCTCCCGGCTGAGACGCAGCTCGCCCCGGAAGGACACCGTCTGGACGCGGATCTTCCCGCTGCGCTCGTCTGGCGTGACCACGTAGCGACCGTCGGGGGAGACGTACGGCTTGCCGGTGACGTCCAGGTTGCGGCCAATGACCGCGTCCGTCACGCTGTCGACGAGCAGCTGAGGCACGGCCACGCTCCGGTTCCGGCCCTGGCACTGGATGAAGTAGAAGCCGCTCAGGTGGGTGTAGGCCATGCTGACCGGCACGCAGCTGTAGTTCTTCAGGCTGATGCTCTTGACGCGATGGAAGGTCTCCAGGTCAATCTTATGCACGGCGGGCTCAGATTTTAAGAAGACAAAGCCAAACCTGAAATGATAAAGGTCACCAGAAGGAGGTTAATTGCTTTTTCTGTCATTAAAGTACATTAAGATTTTCATTAGTGCCGTAATTTGTTCATTTCCAGTTCCCGGGCAGGATTAGGCCGACGGGTAGGTGGAGGTCATTATCGGCAGAGGCGAGTGACCGCCTCATACTGTACCTGACGTGCGTGATGATGAGGTTGGTAGGAGGCAGGAAGAAGTCGTCCACCCTTTGGAATGGTGTCCGGATGACGTGATGTGTTTCTCCCACACTCGCTTGGGAAATAACCTACGAGTCCAGAAAAAAATAATAAAAAACAGCAGTGAGACCCAAAGTCAACAGAATGGCAAAGTCAAACTGAGCTCAGCAATCAAGTGCACAGATGACCCCAAGCAAGATAACCACGTGTGTATTAACATATTATCTACATATTACCTTCAGGTATGGGTCGATTTAAGGCCACACACAATAACTTTACGTCAGTCGCGAATTGTGAGAGGCTAATACATTATGCTGCGGTGTCCGTGATATGTGAACGTTATCAGTGCATCGAAGCAGGCGCACAAGCCTCTGTCCATCTCAGATTTATCTTTGGGGCCGAGTAGCAGATCTCAGGGGCTGAGACGGGGGGGGCCCTTCCTCCAGCCCCTGCGTGACAGACGCTTAATCACACGCTCCTGACATTGTTTAGGCACGGCCAAGGACTGTTGCGCTGTTTACGTGGCCACAGCAAGGCTCATTCATCAGACAACCTTGCAAAACGGCGAGAGCTCTGCCACATTTTGCTCTCGTTAACGTTCCAACAAGGGGAGACAGAAGATGCTCTGAGGTGAAAAAAAATACTTAAGACCCATTAGGAGGACAGCAGTATTTATGCTGGCATCTAAATGTTTATAGTTGAGAAATCGTAAAAGCGCAGCCTCTTGGTGTTTCTTCAGCCCTGTGAAAAGTGCTCTCTTTTGATGGGCCTTTTTTTGCAGCGTCTCCTTCAAGGTTTTACCCAGAAAGTACCTTCTAACCGGCTAAGAGCTTCTGTTACAGCAGCTGTCATAAAACTATACACCGTATGACAGCAGGCACTTCTAATACCATCTCAGCAAGTCATTTGAATCCCACACACTTATAATCTGTGAAGTTAAGCTATGTCGAACATCTTACTCGCAGTTGACAGTAAATCTAACGGAAGGCTTGTCAAAGACCAGCCCCTCCTACGCCCTTGCGTTACATAACAGAGGTATCAAAACTCAATTAGTGATATCAGAAACAGGAAGAGCTCTCTTGAATCTGCCGGTGCCACTCTCCCCGCTCTGTTCCAAACAAATTAGTCACAGTGCAGGGGACGCTATCTGTGGAATGGCAAGCAGATCACAGCCTGTCTGTTTTGAAAGCTGCCATTTGGTCTCCTGAGGTCTCATCTCTTGAAATAACAAACAAATGTTGTTTGGCATGTGAGTGATAAGGAGAATAAACTTTCGACGCTTGTCTCCCTGTCCAAACAGGAGACAGTCGCTTACCAACATAGAGACCTGTGGTAGGGGGAGCAGGCAGGCTATCTTCATCCCCCCAGAGTTCCTTTCCTCCCTTTTCATTTGTTTAATCGAATGAATTGACAATCACATTTGGAAAAGTTTAAACATCGAGCTATTAAAATGAAGAGGTATTTGATATAGCACTTTTGTGCCACCAACTGGCAGACGGATCACCGGGTCAATTACTGCCTCTCCAAATGATAATGACATTATCAAGCCATTTATTTGTGGTGTGATCCATA
>CM050214.1:27842706-27897706 GCA_027475355.1 Coilia nasus
GACAGGTTCGAGTGTGAACTGGCGTCTTTGAGGACCGAACAGTGCTTAAGGATCATGAGGAATGAACCGCACCTGGACGACTTTCTGGGCCTGTGTGTCGATGATCAGCAGGCGGTTCTGGAGAGGCTGTGTGACGTAGACGTACTTGTCGCGCACGCTCAGAGCAGACGACCAGACGCAGTGCTGCGGGGAAATGCCTTCGCTTTTGGGACACATCTCTTCCTGTCAGAGGGAGTCACCACAGGATTTTCATGACTCTTGCCACATATCACACACACACACACACACATGCACACACATGCAAACACACACACACATACACATGCATGTATGCACGCACGCACGAACACATGTGCTCAACTATATGTGGAAGAATGTGGAACTATGAGTATGAACAAGTGTGTATTACTCTACAAACACTACAAACAATACAAAGATCTACAGTGTAGGCTAAAATTACTGGCACACTATTGTCTAAAATAGAAATGCAGCTGTGGATATGAAAAAAAGAAATTCTACTGTTTAAACTGTAACAAAAATGTGCTGGTGTATCACTACATCTTCCAACAGGATAATGACCCCAAGCACAGGTTAAAGGCTTCCTCTCTCAGAAGACTCAGAAGATTTTTTAGAGTGTACAAAAAGTAGTTTTGGCTAAACTTGTAGCTAATGTTGACTTGAAGGTATGAAAGTGATTTGTTGTCTAATAAAGGTCCTTCCTTTTTGTGGGCTAGTTGAAGTATTTTGTTTACATTGGGGAGACACTGTGGTTCACTTGCAATGGATAAGGCAGATGATGCCTTGGAGACAAAGCTTCCACAAGACATGGGTCGGTAAGAATGCTGCTCACAGCATCAACAGACTAACGCATGGCTTATTGGGTTTCCATCGATCTCTAATTGACTTACACAAGCCTGTGAGAGACATGGAGCCTTCCTGAGATCATCCACAGGGGTGACACCCACCAGTGTTTTACACTTGACACAATACGCAAGGGGCAAAACACTGCACCACGTCTCCTAACGTCTTAAATTGTCTTGACATGTAGGAACGGGGCGTGGATCGTTCAAGGCTGTATTATGAATAAACTGAAATGAATTGTATTGAATTAAGTATAATGGAACTATATCGAATTGTGTCTAATGAAAACGAATTAATTTAAGTTGAATCTGTTCAGGAATGACACACGTGTATTTGAAAAGAGAGACCCACACACAGAACATAATAACATGTCTGCAAAACTAAATGTTATATGTGTACGCATATACCTGTAGGCGTAATTTGGTGGGGGAGGGTTTGGGGTCCTGACTAAATCCAGTAAAATAACTCCTAGTGGATATCTATCCACTAACCACTATAATATATATATACGTATATATATATATATATATGTAAGCATATATTATAAGCATATATTATTGGATGCTCGCATGGATATCCAACAGACTTACGTAGCTGGCCACAATCCTTTCAGAGCGTTTAATGCGCCTCCGAATCTCACAGTTGCCGGGCTGCAGTATGGTGATCCCTTCGTCAGAGAATATGTAGAACATGTTCCCCACACTTAACCCTGCCACAGACAACCAAATAAATAAATTAATAAAACTTAAAGCTGTGCACCCAAACAGTGCAGCACACACCTGCATCCCATGACACCCTGAGAATGAGGTGGGATTGAGAGAGTGAAATGAGAATTTGCAGTCATCTAACACCTCTCTGAGAGGTACTGCTAATTAGAACACATGTCTCACTTCAGCATGACAAAGAGGGCAGCTACGCTGTCACATTGTCAAAAAGCACAAATAGGTAGTCAGCCAGGCATAGATATATGTGTGTGTGTGTATATATATATACACATATACACGTTGAATGATAAGTGTGTCTGTATTGAAACACAGATGTCTTCCTGTGATCAGCTGTCATAAACCCAAGCTAGCGTATCTCACTGCAGACTTTCCTGGAGTGTGTATGACACATTGCAAAAATAACATAATAATTTTGGGTGAGTGGAGATGATGAGCTTGATAAAACTTTTGTTTTAGCGGGCTCTCTTCTTATGTGCAATTACCCACTGAGTTTTAAGATGACTTTTTATTACTTAGTACTAAGAAACCTTAGGGTTGTTTTTGTAAAGTGCATAATTAAACTGCACAGTTTTTTTGGCAATTGTTTCTGGCTGAAAGAATTTCATTTATTTAATCTTTTTTAAGCAATTGCCCTTGAAACCCAACACATGCAGTGTTATTAAAGTGTAGTCCTCAGAAGTAAAGGTGGGCACAACAGGAGAGAGTCCACTAGAGAGAGACAGAGCTCCCAAAGGTATAGTAATACCATGAGAATAAGCAACAGGCATACACAGAAAACAGTCATTAGTTATACCAATGACACAGGAACATTCCTCCATACCTTCCTCTCGCCAGAGTATGTTTGCAACTGCAGCAATGTCAGCATATCAAAAGAGAACAACAGAGAGAGAGATAGCAATATTTTAGTGAACAAGGAAGACATTGTGGAGTTACGTACATGTATTGCCATGCCTGGAGATGGCACAGGTTACAAAAAAACCTATTTGAAAAATCCAAAATTTGAAACACAGATTAAAGGAATACTAGTTTTCATCTTCGGTTGGCCAACAGGTTGGAAGTGGAGTTGTCTGTCATAGAGAACTACAGAGAGACGGTCAGCTCCTCCAAACTTACTTAGTGCAGTTTTAGCTTATGGAGGGCGGCAAAGCAAATTCAGAAGTGCCTTTCACCCTGTTATAAGTTGATGAACCACTGAAACGATTTTGGAAGCATTATTTTACGGTTGAAAAAACTACTTAGTGTTGCTTTAAGCAGATAAAGCGACAAGCTTCTTGGTCTTGATAGCTCCATGTGGTGGAGCCAGTCTGCCCTAGGGCTAGACCACAAGGTGCGTCACAGAACCACACTGGACTGTTCACTGCTTGGCAATGGCCCAGCAAGATCACTACGGGCACGGAAGAAGCTGGATGTAATACAGAGAAGAGTGTATAGAGAAGGTATAAGCCATAAAATCCATGACCGCAGCATTTCCAGCTAACCACATACCATTATAGCACGAAAAGCATACACTGAAATGCACCATTCAGTATTACATAAAAATTGAGCGATATATTAGATATGTTAAAGGATTCCATATCCAGCGGAATTCAAGCAGCGTCTGATATGATGTACCACGAACAACTTTTTAGAAAGAAGGTGTATCGTCTACACACTTGCTGAGTCTCACTTTTAATATACTCTGTCTTCACAAACCTTGCTGTGCAATGATGCCTTGCATCTCAACTGAATGCATTTGAATGGTCGATGACCTAACAAAGATGTTGCCAAGAATGGATAAAAGATTGCTCTCAGAGCCACTGGGCCTCCTCCAGAGCCTCCCTCATCAGTGACTAGATTAAACACATCATAAATGTAGCCTGAAGGTGACCCACCTGGACAGGGCCTTTTTAACAGCTGCGGTAAAAATCCTATGAAAAAGTGAAGGAACTAAAGCCAGAGTGTGCCTCTAGTTGGCATTTGGGCTCAGCCAATTAAATGACACCCCTCCCCTTTTTGATTCCTCAAACCAACGCAGTGATTGGCTGAAGCTGTTTATGACTCTCGCTATGTCTGTACCACTATGTTCGTTTTTCATTGACATAGCAAGGATTGCATATTTAAGGTGTAATATGTAAGAAATTTATGGCAAGTAATCATAAATCATAATGTATCATAAGTAATCATAAATCATATCATGGTCTCAACATGTCACCAGAGATTAAGTAAACATATTACATCAAAATGCTAATTTCACTGACAATGAATATTCACATTTTAAAATTTAATTTACAGCACACATATTCTGTTTATGTTTTGATGTTGTGCTTTGCCTCTAGAGAGGAAACGGCACTTTATGGTTTTTTGTAGATTTTTTGTCAAAATATAATAATAATAATAATAATAATAATAATAATAATAATCTTTACTTGTATAGCGCAATTCATACATACAAGATGCAGCTCAAAGTGCTTTACAGTTTGGCAAGGTCACCACAAGACAACATTTCTTGTAGTCCAGTGGCATCGGAGCGGATGAATACAGTAACAAAATGACGTAGTGATGCGCCTGTTAATGCGGGCTCTTGCGTGACTCAATAATGTAATGTCATAGTGATGCAAAAATATAGCATCTTTCATGCTACAGTATGTATTTTTATTTCAGCACACAGACTGACAAGGGCGATCATTCGACAGAGGAGGTATTGGACTAGGAATTTCAGACTGCGCCTTTAGGACATTTTGAGGGGCACATAGAGGCCTTCCACGTACGGGTCTTTCGAGCGGAGTCCTCCACGAACAGGGAGGAGATGTCCTCGTCCACGCCCACTTCGTTCTTGGCGATGCAGGTGTAGGCCCCCGTGTCCTCGTAGCGCACGCTGCCGATGTGAAGCTCACTGCCGTTAGCTGGTTACAGAACGAGACAAGGGGGAGAAATGGGAAGGGGAGTCACTTCAAAGTGAATTACTGTTCAATCAAGATGAGTACAATACTGAAGCTCTTGAAAGAGAAGCTGGTGAGGTAGCTTGGCTGTACGTTTCCTGTTCCATGAGTTTGCTGAGTGTGGAAGAGGCTGTATGAATCTGGTGGAGTCTGATATTAGGGGGGGCGGGGGGGAGGGGGGAAGGAATGATGCTGAGATAGGAAATAATCAAAGCCCCGGTGCCTGCGCCCTTTTGTGATGTATGTGTGTATGTGAGTGTGTGTGTGTGTGTGTGTGTATGTGTGTGTGTGTGTGTGTGTGTGTGTGTGTGTGTATGTGTGAGTATGTGTGTGTATGTGTGTGTGTGTGTGTGTGTGTGTGTGAGTGTGTGTGAGTGTGAGTGTGTGAGAGAGAGTGTGTGTGTGTGTGTGTGTGTGTGTGTGTGTGTGTGTGTGTGTGTGTGTGTGAGTGTGTGTGAGTGTGAGTGTGTGAGAGAGTGTGTGTGTGTGTGTGTGTGTGTGTGCGTGTATGTGAGTGTGTGTGAGTTCTCAGATTCACCTCTCGGTGGCTCCATGTCTCCTTGATCACAGTGTTACCTTCAAAACCCATCGGCTGTAAAGGACACGGTGTGTCCGACTGCACTTTCACATGTGGCGGCAAAGATCATGCGCAGGTCTCCATCTCTCTCTCTCTCTCTCTCTTTCAATCTCTTGTACCTTTCTCTCTCCCCCTCCCTCCCTCTATCTCTCTCTCTCTCTTCCTCTCTTTCACCTTCCATCTCTTGTAGCTCACCTTCATCCTCTCATGTCTATCTCACCCTATCAGCCTGCTGTCTGTGATCCCCACTCTTGATCTCCATCTACACTATCTGCTCCTCAGAATGCTGACTGGGAGCTGATGGATGGATTCCAAGTTCTTGGATAGAAACGACGAAGCCTTGGCTTGCTTCCACACCAGCCAGACATTTCCTCATCTATGGCCTGTGCTCACAGTCACAGAGATTTTATATATAAGACCAGATTTCATCAAAGGTGGAAGAATCCTGGGGATTGCTCACTCAGAGAGTGTAGATTGGTTGTTGTCCAAGGAAAGCAAAACTGACTTAAAGTGATCTAATCATGATTAGATTAGCCAGTGTTATTTTGGAGAGAGTTAAAATCCTTGGCTATCTTAGAGCTTTATATTGGTCCATTGTGTGCATAGACAAGCAATGCTCATCACACAACAGATAGATGGTTTTGAGCAAAAAGACATTTACATTAGAAGCTACGATACAATTTGCTCTCATTTAATTCTTTGTATTATTTTTGCTTCATTTTTGCTCCTTTATCTGTTTAGATCATCAGCATGTGATTTATAAGTGCAT
The DNA here is from genome assembly GCA_027475355.1 of Coilia nasus. Lineage (NCBI taxonomy): Eukaryota > Metazoa > Chordata > Actinopteri > Clupeiformes > Engraulidae > Coilia > Coilia nasus. The sequence goes on from CM050214.1 coordinate 27,848,557, forward strand.
TTCCCCAAATTCTCATTTTGTTATGCTGCTCTTGCCACTCACACAATCCCATTACAAAAAAGCCAATGTTCAATTTCAGCTGGATTTTCTGATTGAACAAATTGGAGAGAAAATAGCAGTTGAGACCATACAATCCAAAAGCACCTGAAAAAAAAAACTAACATGTACCACAAATGCGTTCCACTAGTATTAGTGAAGACATTCCCTTAAATTGTCCAATCAGGGCTGTAATGTGAAGAGGCTCCTGAAATTCAAATTCCCTGACAAATGTTTGCTTTGCTCGTGGGGAATTTGACCTCGGTGTTCGCCTATGTATTACCACAACACTGGCGAAGTTTCATCAGTGCGGTCCCATGTTCTTAAGGGGCTGCACTCAGCTGGTAAAATCACGGTGCAAAAACGGAAATCATGTACGTTTCCTCAGCATGGTGTGTGTGTGTGTGTGTGTGTGTTTGTCTGTGTGTGTTTGTCTGTGTGTGTGTATGTTTAGGGGTGGTCAAGTGCTTTAACCATGCCTCTGCGCTGTGACACATAGTCCACAATGCTTCCCCGAAGGAAAACTGCCCCCTGGGTGCACCAGGCAATCAAGGGGGGAGAGAGGTAGGGGAGAGTGGGTGTCCTGACTCACCAACGAGGGAGAGCTGCTTAGAGGCCCGCGGCTGGAGGTCCATGCCGTTCTTCAGCCAGGTGATCTTGGGGTTGGGGATGCCCTCCGCATGGCAGTAGAGGCTGGCTGCCACACCGGGCTCCTGAGCCTGGGTCTCTGGGTACACCAGGATCACTGGGGGCACTGGAGCGGAGCAGAGCAAGCAAGGCACACACACACAAATGCACACATACACATACAGACAGGCAGACACACACACACATACACACACTCACACACACATAAACACACACACACACACATACACACAAATGCACACATACACATACAGACAGGCACACACACACACACATTACCACACACACATACACACACACTCACACACACACACACACACACACACACACACACACACACACACACACACACACACACACACACACACACACACACACACACACACACACAGGGTGAGGGGCGAACAGTGTGTGAATGCAGTGTATATAGACATGAGCAGCATACAACTCTGTTTGAGAATGAATGAATAAAAAGTATCACCTGCATGTATACGGTTGCTAAGCTTTCATGGATATTCACTAAGGCCTGACAAATGCCTTTTTCTTTAGTCATTTACAGGTGTGCTAGTCCATGTGAGCCAGACGCTGCTGGCTGGTAATTGGAGAGATAACCTGCTTCCTGGCGACAATACGGCTCGCAGCCGCCACAGCGCCAGCAAGCCCCTGCTGCAGCTGTATCGTTTTTCAATTAGCCACAATCCCCCGTGAAAAAGCATAACAATCATGTATATTGTTCCAGTTAATTGAAAACGTTATTGCTATTTTTCCTGTGCCTATCTGACAGCTATGAAACAAAGCTCTGAAATTGGATTATTATCTTTGATTCTGTGAAGCGGCGCCGCTCCTCCTGAGTTCCTTATTGAAGAGCAAGCACTGGTAATCACACCGTTTGGAAAAAAAGAAATAAAAAAATCTTATGCAAATGACTTTTTGAAGCTATGCGCTTTGATAAGCGTTGACAACATGTCCCGATATTACTGCCAGCGGTTAGCTGGTGACGCTGTAATGGTTTGTTTGCTCTCGGGCTGAAATGACCAGCTTAAATATGTACTGTACTAAAATTCCTTGTTGATTCCCCCAGCGACTCAGCTCTTCTCCCATACCTTCAGAGCCACCTTTCTTTAGGCCTGTGACACGACACACTACACTAAAACCCACATCTGCGACCAAAACACGGCTGCCTGCTGGGTTGCCTGTGTCTGGGCAAAAGTGTTGCACCTGAACTTGCAAGCACTTAAGCCAACTAACTCATAGCTTCTGCACCTGTGTGATTCATGGATGTACAAATGTTTGGCTACAAACAATAAACAAAGCAGAATTTGCTCGCCTTTTTTTGCTCACCTTTTTAATACATCCATAATATACATATTTATAGAATTTATAATGTTTCATAATGTAGCTGTGTAGCTATCAAAGAATATGCATTTTCATGTGCAAGTTAGCAAATTGATAACTTTTAGTGTTTTGGTTGTAGAAAAAAACACAAGAGATTAAGGACAAAAAAAGAGAAACACAAGCAATCCAAATATCCTTAAGGTGAAACGCTCATTTTGTATAGGGAGCATCTGATAATAACCGCACATCTTAGCAACAGGTAGGCAAGCAAATACAGTGATGTTTCTCACTGAAAACAGCATGTTGCTTCACCTCAGCCATGTCAAACTGAGGTCTGCCTAGTGCCGACGGTGCTGAAGAGACTATGTCTAAACTAGGGCAACAGACGCTCACCAACAACATCCTGACACTGGCAGACGGCCAATGGTGTGTCTTGGGCTTTAGAGACACAAAGTGACCTGTGCCACACTTTGTCACGTAACCTTCATGGACATGGCCACAGATTTAGTTCAGCCAACCACCCCCCCCCCCCCCCCCCCCCCCCCCCCCCACCCCCCAAGTCGACAGCCATCCCAGGGTAAATAGGAAATGTTAAACATGCGTCCGTACTAACCATTCACCTGCAGCACATGGGTCTGGCTCAGGTCCTCGTAGCCGTACGCGTGGCAGCTGTAGTTCCCCATGTGGATGGTCGTCACCTTGCTGATGTAGAGGGAGCCGTCATCGCCAAAGTCCTAATTGAAGAAGAGGAGAGGGAGAGAGTGTGAGGGAGGGGGGAGAGGGTGGAGGTGGGTGAGAAAGAAGGGTAGGGGGTTTGGGGTTTTGGGGGTGTGGGGGGTGGAGTGATGAGAGGTGCACTGCAGGGAGTCACAGGGAGCAGAGCCCCCGCGTGCATCACAGACCTTGATAAATAGCAGGGGTTAAAAATATAACGAACATTACACTGATGAATGAGGCCAGTTGTTGTTTTTCAGGATGCGCGACTCACTCGGGGGTTTCGGTGCTGGCTTAGAGGGATTAAGACACTAAATAGCTCCGTCCCAACAGGAGAGGGGGGGGGGGGGGGGGGGGGGGGGGCGCTGAAGACGAGTGGATCTGCAGAACCGCGGACGCTAATATCAAATGGCTAGCGGGCTCGCTGCACTCGCTGCCCTTTTGCACAATCAATACTGGACTTACAGTGGTGACTTTATTTTCATTCAGTCAGAGATTACAGTTCAGTGACAGCCAATCAACAGGCTGCACTTCTACGACAGCAATACCATAACCACAAAGTGATCTTGGGCCACAATTATCTGGCTGTGTAATAAGACAACATGGTTATTGAGGCACATTTCCAGTTGTTGTCTACGATATATGTATGGCTGTGCAGATATAGACCTGAAAATACAGATAAAACACAAATATTTATAGTTTTATTTCATGTTTGACCATGTGGAAATATACGTAACTGAGGATGGTTAGGGTATGCGCTCGTAACATATTACTCAGGATTGAAGTGAATCCCAGAGATCCATTTTTGTCCTCCACATAATTTAACCCAAATTGATTTTATTTTACAACAGGGTAGATAGCACAGTTTTACCATACACCAGTAACTAGACACGAGGATCATACAAGTAAACCCACAAAAGTACGATTTTTTGACTTCCCTATCTGTTGCGCTTGTGTGTTGAAGTTTCTTTGGCTGCAATCACATGACTGACATGGTAACTGAAAGCATCAGGCTGTTGAAGGCAAGCCGTTAAAAAAGTGTTAACGTTTTATGAAGCCTGTGAGTGTTACAAATCACTGTTCATAGCCTATGATTTATTTGTTTTGAGATGGGAAGAATTTGCATTTGACAATCAAGCTTTTGATCTATTCTTCTAACCTGAAAAACCCGCCAGAAATTCAGTGTAGCTGTTGTGCGTCTCTGACTCTGACTGTCTTATCTCTCTAAAGTGCTACCCACCCAAAGTGCAATCAAACAAAAAAAGAAAAACATACACAACACAATTACTTTGGGGAGAATTGCTATTCAATATGTAAAATGCCCCAATTTAGCTGTAGACAAATAGGTCTGCTTAACGCTGGGCGCCCAGCAGCACATAAGGTTAAAATAGAACACGGTTCTATTACGCCCAGCGGGTATGAAATTCTATCGCTCTTTAATGTACTCATTGATTTTTAAAACAAGACAATTTTCATACAAAACGAGTCATTTCGGACTGTAAATACACCTTATCAGGGCCAGCAAATTAAAATTGAAGGGGTTGTAAACTCATTCGCACAAACAAGCTTTCGCCAAATGCTTATGCCAAGACGCCCTGTTCTGCTATAAAGCGGTGACAGCGGAGGTTGATGTACTCCGATGAAGACATGCATCACTGATTTGTTTCCAGTGAGAGTTGCTATTCAGCCTCTTGCTAAGAGGCTGTGAAAGGTTTCACTGCCACTGCTGCGCCTGCCCTTGCTGACCACTAGACTTTGTTCAGTTTTGTGCCGTTGTGAGTTAAGTTTGTTATTGCGAGACCTAACAGGCATTTCATTAACATCCAATTAGAGAATTCTAATCAGTTGCTGGATAAACAAATCTGCAGTCTGTCAGCATTGCAGGTGAGCTAAATACCAGTGCTCCACACTTCATTAACTTCCCATTCCCAACCACACCATGCTGGGATTTACAAATCACTCATTCTCCTTTTTTCTCTTTTTGAACATGGTTTGAGGTTTTTGAAAACAGCATGAGTGCTGGCTGAACTCCTGAGACCGAAATCATTTCATTATTTCCAATTACAACAAATGATCCACACCGCATGAGAAAACAAGGCCAACCATTAGTTGGAAAATGAAAGCATGCAGGAGAATATGATGCAAAAGGTTTGTTCATGATTGCCACTATTTGCATTTGATTTTTTTTTCTTCCTTTTGAGAACACCTTTATCTCGCCTTATTGATTATTTGCTCAAAATCAATGAATCAGAACTCCAGCTGAGTCTCATGTTCCTTTGGTGAAATATTCAACAACCATCAAATGAAAAAAAAAAAAAAAAAAACACCATTTCTGAATGACCTTACTTCAAAGTTTGACTCTCATCTTGCACATTTCACCTTGATGAAAAATAATCTTAAATTCAAAACAAACACACAAACCAATCATGAAAAAGCTGCCATCAACTTTCTGGCTGGGTATTTTCCAAAACAACCCTTATGTGTGAACATTCAATCATGCCCTTGACTGATTTATTATGTGTCTGAACAGTGGCACTACACACTCCGTCTACAACATGAACAGCTTAAAAGAGCGAGCTCAAACTTGGAACTCACATTAATATCCTCAAGATCCAGGAAGTTAAGAATGATGCCGTTTCTTTTCCAGATGACTGGCGGTCGTAGCGTGCCTTGAATGGCACAGGAGAGGACTGTGCTCAGGCCCACGGTTACCGTGGTGACGCTTAATCTCTTGTCCTCCGGAAGAGTGAGCTGAATGACCTCTGTTGACAAAAAAAGAAAGCAGAGACTGTTTTTTAGCGAGCTACAATATAATATGGCAGGTTTCACATAATCTTGTCTAAGAACCTGAGGTGTTAGAGTGCCATACACAAGGCCTCTACTAACTCTGACACACAAATGATGCCGTGATGATCTACAATGTTCGGACAGGACCTTTAAAACCAATTTAGGGACACAGGCCCTGTCATATAATACCTTATGAAACTTAAAGGGGTTTCTGTCAACTGACTTTATCTCTAATAGGTGACCTTAATATATCTGTCCGCTTGATGCAAAGAAAAGCCCCTTCCAAATGACCTCTCCCACACTGAGAAGACATACCCTATTAGGATCAGCCGTATTTCAATATTTCAATTCATATCACTTTTTAATGCACGTCAAGCACCGATATCCCTACAAGCTCTGCACAGCCTGTTAATATATGTGGCGGGGAAACAGGGGGCATTGGGTAAAGACGTCATAAATACGACCCAGGGTCAATATTAGCTGGGCGCTCTGAAAATACCATAACTGGTTCAATAAATACTGATCTCCGCCATCTGACAACACTCCAAATGGGGCCACCTCTGAGGGCAGCCGTGTGGAAATTCCATTCAATCACAAGCATGGACAAGCCTAATAGTGTGAACACTTTCGCTCCAAATACACAAGTGTCAAGTTTTTTTTATTATTCTTCTCCAGCGCTGGTCTGTGCTGTACGTTATCGTGATTAAGGCTCAATGTTCCAGGTGTCATTAGGGTGTGCACAGAACACACACACCGTGATTTAGATGGTAGGCAGAAGATATGTCATTTGGGAATGCTCGGTGTGACTTATCAGTTCTCCTTGAAACGGATAAAATGAACATGGTCAGCTCTACAAGATATTCCTCTTCTATTAGTTCATCCACAAGTGGCACAGAGGAGACAATCTGCTCCTGACAAAAACTTCCATAAGGGAATGCATTCAGATTTAGTTGAAGCTTGGGCAGTTTTCAATTGCTCAGGACATGACAAGTCTTTTACCAGTACTCTTAAGCATTAGAGCTTTAACTGATGCGATTTTTACTGAAATAAACCGTAATGTTTTGTTTACTAAGTGCTGTGCATGATATTTTTTGAGACAGACTCCGACACTTCTCCGCCTGGCTCTGGTGTGCATGCTCTACCAAGCTCATCTAATTGCACTGACAGGAGAACCATAACAGCGCTGACGGTAAACACAGAGAGGCAGACAGCAGGTAGAGCTGTAAAAAGCTACTCTGATGTTTAATAATATAATGTTTTTTTTTATAAACTCAGGTAATGTTGATGCATATGTGTAAATGTAAAAATGTGTATATTACACATACAGATTACTGTAAATGTTGAAACACATACATATTGCAATACAGTCAACACATTTATAATACAATACAAACAACAGGTGACAATGTCTTTCTGGTGATGGTAGCAACTGGGTTTATGTTGAAAGGCACAGCCATCTTATAACTGCAGCAAAGTCACATATATGTTTACAGTGACACATACTGTAGCCATACATATGTCAATACCACACTGAAACCCCTCACAGTAAAATCGCAATTTCTACACCACAGGCAAGCACAAAGACTGGATCTGGAATCTACAGTATATCTACCAAAGCCTTTGGGCCTGACTACTTGTCTGTAAGACACCATCCATTTTACAGAGACTGCAATAGAGCCAACTGTCCATCACTGTATAGCATACAAATATATATATTTCTTTTTTTTGTTGTTGTTGTTTTGGAAAAGCTTTGATTTGTCTTCCCCTAAGGTGAGTGCACTGTAGTGCAAACGAATGTGTCTCAGTGTTTAAAGATGGCAGCAGGCTAAAAGCAACTACTGTGTTTGTTTACCACTCCACTACACTTGCCATGCCCTCCTTCACCCAAGAAGCACCGACAAATTACAAATCCTGTGATGGGCCTGGCTCCCCGTGCTGGGAAAGCTTGACCTGGTATTATCTACCTAATGACTCCCACATCCCCTCTCCTGCTCTTTCCAAAAATAGCGCCATGTACCGTAATTGACTTTTCTTGGGATTGGGCAAATAGATCGACCCATCACCACTAACCATTTTTTTTCTCTCTCGCTCTGTCTTGCTCATTTGCTATTTTATCTGGCATAGCAAGACAGGGCATCAGGGGCAAGACAGGGCATCAGGGGCAAGACAGGGCATCAGGGGCAAGACAGGGCATCAGGGGCACGTCTCTACAAACAGAGGAATAAATGCAAACGCAGAGCAGGGTTGCTCCCTCAATGTGGAAAAAAAAGCTTCCGGAAGCCTCTGACTGTGCCTCAGAACGGAGGCACATCTCCCCACCCCCTTCCCCTCTACACCCCTCCATCCCGCATTATGCAGTCCAAGACGCACTTAAATAAGACATCTCGCTAGACAAATGGAGGAGGCAAGAGGCGGAAGGAGGAGTGCAGACGGAGGAGTCGGGGATGCGAGAGGGCGGAGTGCCGCACCGCGCTGCGCAGAAGAGGCGCTGGAGGCACACGCCGGACTCCGTCTGCTCGCACATCCCTCCCGCCCAGATGCTAATGACACGGTGATGAAGTTTTCACAGCGCTGCCTGAGACACGATGCCACTGTGCATCATATCAGGCCGGCGTTCAGGCGTCACTGATCTGGGAAAATGGGCTGCAGAAAGAGGGAAGGATGGAGGGAAGGAGGCACGCTCTCTCGTTCGCTCTCTCACGCTCTTCCACGCGCTGCTGTATTTCATGTGTAACAGGCATCATTGCTTCCTACAGCGGCAGCTCCACCTACAGACTAAAAATAGCCCCCCAACATCCACAGCAGTGTATGTGTTTGGGGTTTCGCTCCATAGGGAGGAAACGGAGCGCAAATAATCCCAGCCCATAAATCTGGGGTCTGAAGACCTATAGGATTGTGTAAATATGGCAACATACACTACGAGTCTATATAAATGCTGGTGGCCAATAGGCAGTAGGTGTTGCTGTGATTGTTTTGGTTACACTCTGTGCAATAGGGTTAGGGTTAATGTTAAGTATGTACAGTGTAAGTAAATAAACCATAAAATAAAAATAACCAAATGAAGTGTTACCATATATATATATATATATATATATATATATATATATATATATATATATATATATATATATATATATATATATATATACACACACACACACACACTATACATAGTTTGTGACATTACAATATGCTATGTGGAATTTGTTCAGTACCATCCATTATCTGTTTGTGATGTGTGGAGCAGCATATGTACAGCAATAAGTCCAAGACAGATTTCCCTTTGGGACAGTAAAGTATATTGTATCATATGATATTGTTTTGATTAAGGCATCAGAGACGGATCAACAGAGTCTGCATTATGGGCGCTTGTGATTGCCATAGTCCTGACAACCAGTGGCCTGCATAATTAAGACGATTTGTCCAGCCCCTCCTCCCCAGCTGTTCGGACAATGCAGCGTAATGACAGAGGCTCGACAGATTCCACGTTTGCTTGTCTGCGGCAAAGCGAAACACACTATAAGAGTAATTTTACCAATACCACCCACTATTAAGTTATGGTCTTTTTTATTACCCTTCCACCACCCTCCGAGAAACAATCTCACACCCACAGCTGAGACCACAAAATACTGAAAGATAGTGTAGTAGATGAGAGAACAAGAAGTTATGGTTCCTTTTTTGAAAGTAGTTTTCACATCATAAGTGGCGGGCCAATGAATGTTGTATAGAATGATCAAAGAAACGTGTATGCATTTGTATGAATGCATTTTTTAGCTCAGAGAACAGAGTCTGCTGGGTGACTAGAACATGTCATCTCACAAAAAAATACACAATGATGTGCAAAATGTCTCACCGAAATACCATCAATCAGAAATCCTGAAGTGTAATTGAAATCAGCTACTTTAATAGTATTTTCCCACTCAGAGAAGCTATGCAATATAAAAGGCCACAAATCGAAAAGAAATCCAAAGACTCCTTGGGTATAATTAAAATCAAAGGGCAAATGAAAGCTGCTCTTCTCTGTGCTATTACCTTTGGAAGGGAGGTGAGGAATATGACTGTCGTCAAGCTACGGTAGATTGGGAGCAATTCAGAGTGTGTATCAGAGAGAGAGTGGAGATGGGCAATCAGCAGACCTCTCATTAATCAGACTGAATAGCGCACCCTAATCTTCACCCAAGGTGTGGGAGAGCCTTTCAGCTATTCTACATACACCTGCACACACACACACACACACACACACACACACACACACACACACACACACACACACACACACACACACACACACACACACACACACACACTGTCTCCACTGACAAAGGCATGTGGAAACACCACTGGCAGAGAGGAATAGGCTTGCAGCGTTCAGTAAAGTAAAAGAACACCTGGAAGAAAAACATTTAAATAATGAATATTATAAAATAATATTCTGATAATATACTGATATTGTAAAATAATCACTGTTTGCACAAATATCTGTGCTAAATGAAAGGCTGTTATGGCGGAGTTAATGCTATCGGTGAAATCTGCATACCTGTCTGTGTATATTTGTGTGTGTGTGTGTGTGTGTGTGTGTTTGTTTGTGTGTGTGTGTGCTCACTCGCGCGTGCATGTGTGCTCGTGTGTGTGTGTGTGTGTGCATAGTGATTGCATGACTGCAGCTCAGTCTCATGTGGTCTTTCACACCACAAATAATGGTTTTAAGGTGGTGTCACTGCTGCACCACAAATGTGCATCGGTAGTGTGAACACTCTAACTAGTTAACAAGGGTGCCCTAAGATGACACCTTCTGTGTGCTACATGTACTTTCCTGGGTTCATTTGTATGGCTTTTTAACTAGGAGCATACACACACACAAAAATGCGCATGCACACACACACACACGCACACACACACATTTGCGCACAAAACACACCTAACTTTAGATCCACTATTTAAAGAATGTGTCATTTCTCTCCCAACGGATCACATTAACCTGCTGGGAGACAAAGGAAAAGTAAGTGATTAATTCCCAGCCTCAGGGTTGAGGGGCTGTTTACTGAAGCAGGTGCAGTCTGCAGCCCTGGCCATATTTAACCTGTAAATTACCTTAATATGACATGAAAGTCATATCTGTTTGCTTAAACTAGAGTATTAATGTTGGAAATGAAAGGTCAAGTGACCCATTATAAATCCAGTGGGCCATAAACAACAGTTTGCACACACACTGCATGCTATTTAATTAAATTACGGCTTAAACAATTAACCATTAAGAACACTGCAATGGCTTCTGACCCAGAGGCAGGTTGACTAATAAAGAAATATGTAATAATAATGCTATACCAGACGGTGGGGAAATTGACATGGCATGATTTTCTACTGAACAAGAATGGGAACATAGGAACATAATTGCTGCCTGACAGGCCTTGCAGTTTCCACTCAAAGACTTAGTTGAAAACAGCACAATACATAAAGCTTTATCAGAATGAGCATCACAGTCAGTTTTACTGGTTACATACACTACTACTCGGAAAATTAGAATATCCTGAAAAAGTGCATGCACTTCTGTAACTCAACTTTAAAGGTGAAATGTTTGAAGGCTCAGGACCCTTTTGCACGTGTTTTGTATTACTTACCTGATTAGTGTATGACACTTTGAGCCTACAATACTGAAGCTTTTCACATTATAATTTTAGTATTATAATTTTTTGGGTTTGAGGTTTTAATAAGCTCTAAATCATAATCAGCAAAATTACAACAAAAAAGCTTGAGATATCTCACTTTGCATGTAATGAATCTATAAAATGTATTGGTTTTACCTTTTATGTTTGATTGCCTGAATAAAACAACTTTTACACAATATTCTAATTTTCAGAGTAGTACTGTACACTTACATATACAAGGAATTTGACTACGGTAGACTTAAGCTCTCTATACATTCAACATACACACATGTAGTGGTGCACATTCAGTACACAAATAGAAATATATAGACACATACTGGACAAATGTGGCAACAATATACATATATGTATAGGCACGTATATACATAATATACAAGGACATTATATATATTTAGGACATAACGTAATATACAGAATGTAATATCCAAATAGGACATAATATACAGAGCAAAGTACACATGGAGTGGGATATAAGTGCACCTAATAGTGCAGTGTACTGTAGTGTGCAAGATACATTTGGAATGATAAGTATGTGTGTTTGAGAAGTGTGTGTGTGATAAGTATGTGTGTTTGAGAAGTGTGTGTGTGATAAGTATGTGTGTTTGAGAAGTGTGTGTGATAAGTATGTGTGTTTGAGAAGTGTGTGTGTGATAAGTATGTGTGTTTGAGAAGTGTGTGTGTGATAAGTATGTGTGTTTGAGAAGTGTGTGTGTGATAAGTATGTGTGTTTGAGAAGTGTGTGTGATAAGTATGTGTGTTTGAAAAGTGTGTGTGTGATAAGTATGTGTGTTTGAGAAGTGTGTGTGATAAGTATGTGTGTTTGAGAAGTGTGTGTGATAAGTATGTGTGTTTGAGAAGTGTGTGTGTGATAAGTATGTGTGTTTGAGAAGTGTGTGTGATAAGTATGTATGTTTGAGAAGTGTGTGTGTGAGAAGTATATATGTTTGAGAAGTGTGTAAAGGGCCTAGGTGGAGATGACCCAACTTAGCAGCCATTTGAGGAGCATGATGGCAGTGGGAAACAAGCTGTTGTTTTGTCTGGCTGTTTCGGTGTGCAGGAATCTGTAGTGCCTGCCAGAGGGAAAGAGGCTAAAGAGAGTGTGTGCAGGATGTGTGGGGTCTTTAATGATGTTCTCTGCCTGCTTACCGGCCCTTCCCATGTACAAGTCTGGGAGGGAGGGCGGGAGGGCACCAATGATTTTTTCAGCTGTCCAAATTGTGCATCGTAACCTGTGTTTGTCCTGTTTTGTGGCTGCTCCAGACTAAACTGTGACAGATGAGGATGGATTCCATGACACTAGTGTAAAAGATGGCCAGTAGCTCTTGTGATAGGCCCCAGTTGGCATAGAAAGTACATCCCCTGCTGAGCTTTTTTGAGGATGCTGTCGATGTTGGACTCCCACTTCAGGAAATAATGGATCCCAAAAACTTGAATGAGTCCAGATTTGACACTGAGCTGCTGGATATTGTGAGGGGGCAGCACTATGGGGTGCTTCCTGAAGTGCACAACCATCTCCACAGTCTTTACAGTGTTTAGCTCTAAGTAGTGTTGACTGCACCAGAGCACCAACTTATCAATGTACTGCTGATATGCAGTCTCATCACCATCCTGGATGAGCCCAATGACAGTGGTGTCGTCTGCAAATTTTAGGAGCTTGACAGCTGGGTTTTTAGAGGTACCGTCATTTTTGTAGACGGAGAAGAGCGGCGGGGGGAGGACACACCCCTGTGGTGCACCAGTGCTGGTTGTCTGTGTTCCAGATGTGACATCGCCCACCCGCACATGCTGAGTCCTGTCAGTCAGGAAGCTAGAGGTCCACTGACAGATGGCAGGACAAGATGGCGGTGGGGATTAGAGGTATTATAGACTCTACCAAGCTATAGTCCACAGAGTAGATCCTTTTAGCTACTCTAAACTCCCTGGTCAGTGTTTTATTGCTAAGATGTGACACCATGGCCTGTCTCAGAACCTAGTGTAATGCTTATACATAGCCTATGGGTTGTTTTTGTTTATGTTAGCCCACTTAACAAAGGAGAGATATGGTATTTTTTTCCAACCACCACATCATTCCTGGATAAACATTCATTAATAACCATACCATAGCTAAACAAAATCTGCCTCATCTTCTGTCATATTGCGCAATCATTTTATAACATTCACAACAGTCCATTTGTGTGTAAAACATACTACAGCCTAAATGTACTGTAAGTGAATTACTTTCAAATCTGTAGTATCATATTTCAAACATATTTGATACATATAAGATTAGAGAATGACTCTGCTGTACACTCACATACCATGTGGTCTGTAAGTATATTTTCATCTGTCAACTGACATATCTATGAAACTGTTCACAGTATATTACAAGCACATTACCATACTACATACACCAGATATATTTCCTATATCTATTTTACAACCTTTTACAACATGTTTGTCTTTCACCGACACACTTTCTATTGCATACATCAGTAACAGCATGACTAGAATTATTCTAAATTATGTGCATATCTTATCAATACGTTGCTCAACCCTCCGTTTACAGAGGAGGAGCGACTTCAACACTTGTCACACGGTATCTGGAGAGAAGAGTCAGTAGTCATAAATTATATTCATACGGTAGTTGGAAATTAATTTAACCGGCAGATCATTTGAAGCACATCAACTGAAATACAGCTCTTGTTAAAAGTGGCTTCCATGGGGCTTATCAAATACCTGGGCATCAGCAGTAGAGTATTTTAAAGAGGAAGAGAACAAATGGGATCTGGGAGGTATTTTTGCGCAGCATGCAGAGTAAGCTAGTAATCGTAGCTTTTCTGATCATCCTCAGAGCTGAGCTCCCCTAAGGCAAAGCGATTCTAAGTTTGTACATTTTTGTTTTTGTAGGTGTGTACATTGTTTCTCTTTTTATGACTCACCACCAGTACACTACACCTGTGTGCCACAATCGAGAGGTTTGAGAGGTTTGGGGGCTGTGAGGATCCCTGACGTTATCCCCACACCAGGAGCTGAGCAGGTTTAGATTGCTGTTGTGCTATTTATAATGACAGCTATTTTCTCGAGCTGTCCTCTCCTCTTGTCCCTGACAGCTCTTTAAATTGCATGCATGGCTGCTTGGGCTTGTCTCCAGAGTATGAAGGGACAGGAGAGGATTATGTTTGCCCAGTGTCTTTAACTCATGCTCTTCTACAGCCTTTTGCTGTTTGTGTTTGTTGATGCTGTAAATGCCCATACTGACCCCGCATGAACCAGACCAAAGTGTTACAGTTTTTAGGAATTGAATGTGTTCGTCTACTTATGTCTTCTAAATGTGTTTGTGATAAGCCAATGTTAACACATTTCATGAAAATGTTTTTGTATTTGATCTGAATACAGTGGTCCCTCGCTATATCGCGGTTTACCTTTCGCAGCCTCGCTGTTTCGCGGATTTTTTTAGTGCCTGCAATCTCCTGTACAGTACAGAATGCGCTCAGCTTGTAAAATTTACATAAATGTTCCACCTCTAGCTGTGTGACTCTGAAGTGCTGTATGTTTGCAAGTGTGAACTTTGCCTGTCTGAGAAAAGTGTATACGTGTAGTGAGGGGTTTTACAGCCTTAAAACATCTATAATAATTGTAAAAAATAAAGCTGACTACTTCGCGGATTTCGCCTATCGCGGGTTATTTTTAGAACGTAACTCCCGCGAATAACGAGGGACCACTGTACTTAAAAAAAGGCCCACATATACTGTATTAGTTTATGTAATAACAGATTTGGTTAAAAATGAGAAATTGGAGAAGCACGAGGGCTGCCCCTGCACTGGTATTTTGTTCTCAGTTCCTGCTGTCTAGCTCCAGAGAACTGGGATTTCTTGTGCCCTCTGCATAAGTACGGTGAGATCTCAAGGTATGCAGACCTTACGGTGGTGCTCCGTGGATTTGCTGTCTACCCACCTACAACAAATTACCTGAACAAAATGATGCTGTAACGTTGTTGGGTCACAACAACAGGTAACAGTGGCCATTCAGTCAGGGAACAAAATGATGTTCTTTGTATCATACTGGGTAATATAAGTGCCATACCCCACAAAAGGGTCTAATGTGATTTTAATTATAATCACCACTAGCTATTAACTATAATCACCACCTCTTGAAATAAATACAAGCCCTACATTTATACCATGTTGTGTAGCACCACTGAGAACAATGGAGGGTACTGTATGGTTATAATGTAAAGGGTTTTTTATTAAATCATCAAAGACTACAGCACCAAAAACATGACATTCAGGACATTTTGTAAATTTCTAACTTTCAGGATGTCTCAGATTTTGTATTATCTCACTGGACAAGCCCCTGAGGAATCCCCAAATTTACCAGCCATATATTGTCCATGCAGAAGCAGACTAGCGTCTATAAATGGAACACTTAAGTAGTATCCATAGATATAAATCCATCAAACTGACTCCTCTCTCACTAGAGTGTAACACGGGAGCTACAATTCCACACATTTAGACCTTAGTGTACTTGTTGCGATCTATTTACATACTTTGACCTTGTTTATGACTGCAAGGTCATGCAGTGCTATCTCGCTGCAAGCAAACGCGCTCAACGCTAGGACGCCTATTTCCTTTGCAGGTGATAAGCAAGGCCTGTAGCAGCGGACGATAAAGCGCAATGACAGCTTTAGGGCGTTCCATTGACTTTGGTCTGATTCCTCTCGACCTGTTTCACTTCATCATCGTAATGACCGAGTGCAAACTTTACGCCGCTAATTATTTTTTTAGGTGTCCTCTGTCTCCCCAGGGCCAATAAACCCGTGATTGATGCATGGCCAGGGTAGATTCCCGTCTATTAAATAAGTCATTAATTAAGATTGACATAACCTTGCATGCAAGTTAGGTGGACGCACTGAAAGCTTTTCCGCCTGTCCGCTGTGCTACACGAGGGTGGTCAGTGTGGTCTTCCTGTAATTCTTAATACAGAGTCTATATGATCATCATTAAAAATATCGCAGATTAGAAAATCAGTCAAAACATGATGATGATTTGATGCTGTTACGTAATGCAGTTTTTGTACTCCCCCCTCCCCCCCTACCAAGCTTAATATCTTCTGAAATTACCTCCAGCAAAAGCAGCATGAGACCTTAATCTGACACAGATACCAACCCCTCAGCCAAGCCTTGAATGCGTGTCCAGACAACCTTGCCACCTCATGCAGTTGTTGCATGCCAGACTGCCGTACGTCATGCCACGTGTCCTCCCTCACGCTATGCGCCCAGCCCTGCCTGCTGCAGATGGCACAGCCGCGTGGTGAGGGGGTGGGCGCATGATGGAGGACAAAAGACAGAAATAGGGAAAAATAAGTGTAGATGTGTGCTGGCGTGTCCGGGCTGCTGCACTAGGTCTGATGTTTTTAGTCACAGGACGGCACCAGGAGGTCAGCGGGGGGAGATGGGTTGAGCCCAGGGTGTCAGACTGATGGAAATGTTGAGTCGTGCTCAAGACGCAGAGTGCAGGGGCAGAAGGTGGAGGAGGGAGTGGGAGTGGGAGTGAGAGAGTGTGTCTGTGTTTATCTGTGTGTGTGTGTGTGTGTGTGTGTGTGTGTGTGTGTGTGTGTGTGTGTGTGTGTGTGTGTCTGTGTGTGTGTGTGTGAGTGTGTATGTGTGTGTATATGTGTCTGTGTTTGTCTGTGTGTATGTTTTGTGTCTGTGTCTGTGTGTGTGTATGTTGTGTGTGTGTGTGTGTTTTGTGTGTGTGTGTGTGTGTATGTGTGTATGTTTTGTGTGTGTGTGTGTGAGTGTGTGTATGTTTTGTGTGTGTGAGTGAGTGTGTGTATGTTTTGTGTGTGTGAGTGTGTATGTGTGTATATGTGTCTGTGTTTGTCTGTGTGTATGTTTTGTGTGTGTGTCTGTGTGTGTGTATGTTGTGTGTGTGTGTTTTGTGTGTGTGTGTGTGTGTGTGTGTGTGTGTGTGTGTGTGTGTGTGTGTGTGTGTGTGTGTGTGTGTGTGTGTGTGTGTGTGAGTGTGTGTGTGTGTGTGTGTGTGTGTGTGTATGTGTGGGAGGGTAGAGTGATGGATATAAAGAGAGAACCATTTCCTCCTTCCTGTATCCAACAAACATTTTTTCTCTCTTTTTTGGAGGGAAAAACTGCCAAGGAAGCAGTCTGAGGTTATGGCAGCCTTGCAACAGAGGAATTTTTCATCTTCATACAAGAAGCAACTATGAGGTTATGGGATAGCTTACAATCTATCTGTTGCTAAAAATTGTGACATTGAGACTTGTAAATGTTTTTTTTTATTCCTGACAATCACTGTGTACTGTATTTTTTGTAATAAATGCACAAGGCTTACTAAAATGATAGAAAGATATGAACAAAGCCTTTTCTTTTTGGTCATGTCATTAATATTATTCACTACACGTTTACATCTTTCGCACTTGTGAAGTGTATTTTTTACTTCTTACCAGGGATGGAAATTGGCACCAGCCACCACCCACCAGCCAAATGCTGGTAAAATATGAAAGTGGCTTGTACTGTAGATTCCGGACAGAAAATAATGATTAACTGTTGAGTGTCCGGTGGATTTTACCATTTATTTGACAGTGACATTTTGCGTCGCTGTGACATTACATTATTCTGTCACGCAAGAGCCCGCATTAATGGGGCATTGCGTCACTACGTCATTTTTTTACTGTGTTCATCCGATCCGACGCCACTGGACTGCAAGACATGTTGTCTTGTGGTGACCTCGCCAAACTGTAAAGCACTTTGAGCTGCATCTTGTATGTATGAATTGTGCTATACATGTAAAGATTATTATTATTATTATTATTATTATTATTATTATTATTATTTTGTAAAGTTAATTTCCACCCATGCTTCTTACGCATCTGCTGCGACGCTGCGAGCTACTGGCAGAAACTCATCTCCATCATAGGAGTTGCTTCCCTCGGTCTCCCCAGAGTAGTCCGCACTGACAAGCCTAGCCAGCCGACATCCAGACACAGGCCCTCTGCTGACCTGCAGCCAGAGAAGCCTGACATACCTCTAACCTCATCTAACGTCTCTCTGGGGACCTATCATCCCTTCATCTTTTCCAACAAGGTAAAAAAGAAATTGGCAGTTCCGTTGTAACGCTCTGGGCCGCAGAGGAGCAATGGCGCAAATGTGTGCAAGTTAACTCGAGAACAACAGTCATCTAGCAGCACGACATGTCGACACCCCAAGCAAAAATTATGGGTTTTACAATTATCAAATCCACAAGGGTGCAGTACACCCAGCCATGAGGAAAATTAAAATAAAATGGCTCTTAAAGCGTTCCAGAGGACAAGTTGATTAACTCGATGAGGGTCTTTCCTCAAAGACATAAGTGATAGATGAAAATTACAGACAAGATTCTGACACTATGAGAGTTCTTCGTGTGGGAGCTATACTTTAACACAGTCATTTGTAAGTCTCACAGCTACTTCAGAGCTTCCACAAACAGAACAGGCCCATGAGGTCTGAAAGAACATAATGTATAAACACTTAGTGTTCAGGGTCAAAGTGATTAAAAACCCTCTGGAGTCTAAGTCCCTTTAGGAGGACGTTTGTGAGGTTGTGTTTACAGAATTTTACAGAATTTTTTTTTTTTACATTCACTTTACTTTCACATTATAATTGCTAAGGTCTTTCAGAATATAAACCATATGTCACTTTTGGAGAAATACTTTTAGCTAGCTGAAAAATGTAAAGATGTTGAGGCTAACAGACCCCAGAGGGTTAAGTAGTGAGTACCCGGACCCCAGAGGGTTAAGTAGTGAGTACCCGGACCCCAGAGGGTTAAGTAGTGAGTACCCGGACCCCAGAGGGTTAAGTAGTGAGTACCAGCTTGGCTACACTGTGCTGCTTTGTCAGTACTACTGTTGCATATACACTTCATGCATTCCACACACAGCAGGAATAAAAGGCATGCTTTTTGCCCATCTCAGTGAAATCTCACTTCAGACAGGAATGCGCTGCACGTACATTTACAATACATCGATATTAATGCAAGCAGCAGACATAAAGGGAGCCCTGCAGTTTAACCTAAAAGCGCTGTGAATCACAGTGAATCACACCCAGCAGATATCTAAAACTCAGGTGCTGCTCTGAAGACAGTGACTTTGCCAGAGGAAGAACATTAAACCTGTGCAGCGTTTTTTATCAGCCCCAACAGACCCATGTTCTCATCTGCCTCCATCTTCTCATCTCATTCAAGTGGCTGTATATTCTAAAATATGCTGCGGAAGGCCATTTAGCAAGACCTGAGCTCACCCCTTTTTTTCTACAGCGCTGGCAACGACAGCGCACAGTACAACAAACACATTTCACATATTGCATCTCACGCGTTAATGTATAGAAAAGTTCTATACTAGTACAAGACTACTAAACGGTTGGTGGTAAGTCATCAAACCATACAAATGTGTAACAGTGAGAAGGTGCTCAAATCTCAAGGTAATCTTACAAATGCCAAGGTGATCAAAATGTTTTACTTGTCTTTTGCCTACTGAATAAACTTTTGGAGCATAATAATTTGTTCAGAATTTAACATGATCCTGCTTCTCGTGATATTCGAGACTTTGTGAGTCTGAGGGTGCTCGGACAGACACTCAGATATTGCAAGCGTGGTATTTTGTCGAAAGACAGAGGGGGCAGTCGAGAAAGTCTTCATTCGCCTGGCAATGACTCATTTAAGCATCTACCGATTTATGAAGATAATTAATTAACTCGAAAAAGTTGCAGAGTGCTGCTTTAAGTCAAAAAGTCAATCTGTGTAACACCTGTAGAGAAGACCGCAACCATTTAGCTGCATTACTCATTGCAGGATAATACCTGACCACACAGTGCTCAACACGCGTGCTTTGCATGGCAGTGATGTATAATTAATGAATATGCATATCATTTTAAAGGTGTACTTCCATCGTGTTTTCATTAATTTTGCGGTGGTCTCTAGTATTAATGAATGCCCTGTGAGTCAGTTTTGGTGAAAAAAATAATGCTTTAGTGCTTCTTTTTCAGGCTGTTCTAGTTTGGTGGAGGAGATGGAGCAGGGAGAATGACAGGTTCTCGGCTACGCTAGTCACAGGCTACAATAATTCGAAACCCATTCGGTCATAGCGAACCAAATACAAGATTTAAACGTTCTATACAAACACACATACTTACTTATACTTCGCTAAGTGAATGTGTGCTGCAATAAAACTTCTCCAGTAATCACAACTGTGGCATAGCTTTTTCTAATTTACAAACCTACATCACTTCGTTGGCCTTTTCCTTATTCACTCGTTTTCCCGCCTACTTTCTTTCACTAATGGAGGCGATCGGGTTAGAAGAACATTTTCACGTGCAGCATGCATATGCAACTCAGGGTGACCTGTCGTATTTCAAAAGAGCAAGTACTAAACGGTTTCTCGTGGAAGTACTCCTTTAAGACAGCTTCGAAAAGACTGAAAAGAATTACTTGATTTCGCAGCTTACTGCTCTAAGATGTAACAGACTCCTCCTAATTTGTATCCATTACTCTTTGTAGGTCCCTTTGTAGGTTCTGATGCTATTACATTCTTTTGTTTCAATAGTCATCAGTTAAAATTATTATCACCATAACTCCAAGCCATCCAAAAACTTGTTTCAGTTAGGTGCTCCATTCCTCTGATAGCAAAACAGCACGTCTTTTTTGAAGCCATAGAATGTTCTGTGACCAGAGAGACCATCTCCTACTTGGTCATAGAAATATCGACCACATGGAAGACCTGTCCAGCACAGCCATCAAAACTATAGGTATGTTTCTGTAAAAAAAAGACCTGCTACTCTTCAGTGAAATGTTATAAGATGGCAAAATCCTTGACATTGTGTGATCCATGCAGTGCAGCCGTGTGAAAATGACTGCAAGAAACACATCCCCCTCCCCAGTAAACAACTTTCTCTTTTTCTCGTGGTGAGAATATATGACATATTTGTGACCGAAAGATAAACATCTGTCCATTTGACTCACAGAGGGACAGATTCTGCATCTCCATTTCATCTGCGGAGGTAGCAGTCACGACACAAGTGGACAGACAGGGCACACGCCGTTGCGTGCGGTGACTGACTGTTCCACATATTTATGGGTTTTTTTTTGCCACCAGTGAAATGGACTGTGGTCCATCTGCTGCACAGCTCATTAGACGGCCGCTCTGCCTTTGGATAGTCTGTGGGCTACAGATCAATCACCACATACCCTCTAGACGCTGTTTAGCAGGAGAGGCCCACCAGCAGCCCAGTGAGCTGAGGTAATAATGCAGGCTGGGCCACGACTTAATAGCCTGGTAAACCAGCCCCTCGCACTTTATTTCATTTTGTCGATATTTGAAATCTGTCATTTGATTCTTTAATTGAAAAGGTGTGATGTTTATCATTTTGAAGACGTTAAAATGATCATTATCATTATCGTTATCACCTGTCAGCATTATCACAGCTAATGTGAAAAACCAATGTGTTTCTTGCTTGACATTGGCTGTAATATGGCTTCAATTTGAAAAGCTGTTTGAGTTTCATATTAGTATGACAGGAACTCATATTTTGTGTCCTACAGTTTTACAAGGTCAAAATCGATTTGGGCCTTTATAGCTCTTTCTGGCAATGCATGCTGTCTGCGGCAGGTGTAATGCCAAAAATGCATTACCAGCCCAAGACTCCATAATAATAAACTGAGAGAAGGAGAGAATGCCTCCCCCTTCCCATTTAAATACTGCAGCATCCCTCTCTCATCCCAGGCCTTCCCCTGGTCAACCTTCCCTCTTCTCTGCTCTCCACAGAGTTCTGTTGTAATTATAACGCCACACCACTCAGGACCAGGAATCCGACTGGAGGCGACAGAGCTCTCTTCATCCAGCATGGCACCCACCAGTTCGTGTTCAAATTAACACTCACAACCGCCCTCAGTACTGTGTGGAATGAGTGATTAATTGTGCTAAAATGAAGACTTTCAAGCTTGGCAAACAAGATCAAACTTTTGTTAAAAAGATGCTTTGATGATTTTTTTTCTTCTTTTTAATTTTTGTTGTCTTAATGAGAATTCTCCGTTTTAGTTCATATTATCTTTTTAAAATGCATTCTTTCTTTGATGTCAACTTACTGGCTTTGTTTTGGAGGAAAGGCCAAACAAGTAGGCTACATAATTTGCAAAGCTTCAGTGCAGTGTATTAAACCTGTGAGAAGGAGTCTGTTATAAAGTAACAAAGATTAAGACTGGAAAAGAAGAAGATGAGACTATCCAGTGAAAGACAATTCAGTGGAAGAATTCTCAAAAAATCTGTTGAAAAACTGTTGATAAGAAACTGTGATACTTTGCCAAACTGAACACTTTCTAGATAAATTAGTACTCAAAAATTGTGTATTGTCTTCTCATCATTTCATCTTACAGATTCTACCAATCAACCCGTACCTATCCCCTCTGAGGACACTATGACACATTGACTTTAGCTTATAGGGTAGTATCACACAGTAAGAGAGGTCAGGGGTTGACAGATTAAAGAATTGTTGACATTTTAAAACTTTCAGATTGACTGGTTAAATACCTATTAAATGTAACATGTAACAACAACATCAATACTAAATGACTATGATAAAACTTTTTTTTATTTCTGTTAGATAGGCAAACTCTACTATATATATCTACTGTATGTTTGTCTGCTATGTCAGACAATGACAATGTTCAGTAACTAATAAGTGAACTGAACAATAACCAGTGACTAATCACTAGCTCCTCATTATTTAGTATTAACAATAAAATTACAATTTATGATAACCATTAATAGTAATACCGTAATAAACCAATTTACTACAGCAATATTTCTACGACATAACACAGTTATTACTGATCTACATAATTTCCCCACATTTGTTGTGCACTATTGCCCATTTATTCTTCCTGGCCAGGGCGCACAGAGAAGGCGAACGGGCCGATCTCCATGCCGAATGCTTATTGGCCGATCAGGCGAGCGTTTTTAGGGGCGACCGCCCTGCACTCTCTCTTCTGACGGAAGGCTGGATAGGAAGGACTCAGCTCCCACCTCCACTCCTGCGCGACGTGCACATGTTTGAAGTCCAAGAGGAGCAGGGGTCGGCAGAAGGCCCCAATCAATGGAGGCATGGTAATGAATTATTTCCTCGTTTCTGACAGAGTCTGAAGGAAAGATAAAAGAAGACCACATGCTGGTGTGCTAACAGACTGGAGCTTTAGTGTGGGTGATGGGGGCCGGAGAGTTCAAGGAATTTGTGCCGTTTGGCGAGGAAGGTGTGGTGATGGGAGGCAGGGTGTGCCATGTTGATAGTTCACCAAATCCATGAGAGTAAACAAAAAAATGCGTTAAATTAGATTTGTCATGAAAACAGGAACGACTTAAGATTAAAAGACACTTAAAACTAAGAGGTCATTAAAATTTATTACACAGTAACTGACTTAAACTCTAAAATTTGCAGTATATTGCAGTTATACTGCAAAAGCCCAAGTTCTAAAACATAGATTTGTCTGTATGTTGCTCATGCGAGCCTCCCCTTATACCAGACTTTCCTGTCATAGATTCATCAGATGTATGCACAAGCGTGGAGAATTTACATTTAATTATAGACTTGTATCATGTTCATGTAACTTGTAAAAAGTCACACCTGCTGTGGCTATGGATTCTTCAGGAAAATGCATGGTACAAATTAGCATCGCCAGAAGTGGTCATGAATTTATATTTTAAGCACGAGTCAGAGGCAAACAGGTGAGGGTTAAGAGGTTTATTAATTCACTGGTGCTTTGTCTCTGTAAAAACATCGCTTTAAGAAGTGTCTCACGAAAGAAAAAAAGAGATTAGGGTGAGATTGCAGTGGCTCCTTGTTTCCATGGAGACAGTCCTTACCAGCCTTGCCATCGTACTGTATGCAGAAGTGAGTTAATCTTTGGCTTTGTAGTGTGAGATAGCTGGCCATATGCAGAGAACACGTGAGTAAGAATGCGCGCTCTCTCTCTCTTGCTCTCTCTTTCTCTCCCCCTCTCTCTCTTTCTCTCAACCCCTCTCTCTCTTACACACTCACCAACACACACACTGACTCACTTAAACACAAAAAAGTAAGACTCAAACATACTAGACACACAGACACACACACAAACACACACACACACACATACACACACACACACACACACACACACAAACACATCCACACATTTACACACGATAATGAAGACAAATGAAGTGCAAGTCTTCAGAGTGCTACTTTGCCAACTGTAAACAGCTGACAAGCAGAACGGCCCTATAGGCCATAAACCAATAAGGACTTCAAAGGGCAGCTCACCGTGCCAATGGAACAAACAGCACAGCGGGCTTCGACCTTTGGACGGACAGCAGAAGTTTCTTAAGGAGCTTTTTTATTTGAGCTACGCGGGCGTCTCTATTCATTACACGTCGCGTACAGACGGGGTAAGGTAACGCCCAAGTGTGCCATTATTCTGGACCGCATCATTTCAGTCGCTGCAAACACAGAAAGGGCTCAGTGACTTTGGTTGACAGGCAGAATCATTGTCCTCGGAGCGCGAGCGTAATTGACTCGGCTATGGCTAATGTAGCAATTTGCATCCCTGGGAGACCTGCGATCTCCTTGCGATAAGCGCCACCATTCTGCTGCACCGTTCTACTGCCCCCCAACCCCTCGGCCCCCCCGCCCCCCGTTATCTGCCCCAAT
This sequence comes from Coilia nasus, assembly GCA_027475355.1. Taxonomy (NCBI): domain Eukaryota; kingdom Metazoa; phylum Chordata; class Actinopteri; order Clupeiformes; family Engraulidae; genus Coilia; species Coilia nasus. The sequence continues at coordinate 27,873,448 of CM050214.1, forward strand.
GGAGGAGATCCATCACCGTGGCGACCAGCGGACTCCCCTGCGTCCTTCAGAGCGACGACCAGCTGCAGACCACCGACTCGACCCACACACTCCTGCCAAGACCCCCCAACACCATCTCCCTACACACACACACACACACACCGTCACTCTTTACTGCCAACCTTCACCACACACCATCACTCTCAACTGCCCCCTCACACACCCCCAGGGCCACCCTCACCCACACTGCCCCCCACCAACCCTCTCTCAACACCACTCCCCCCCCCCCCACACACACCCGCAACGCGCCCCACTACCAACGCCCTCAGCACCAGCCAGGCCCCTGGGCCCAGCACATCTCCCTCTGAAGACCCTTCCTCCCCAGGCCATTACATTCATCTCCCATACCCGCACCCCCACCCACCCCCCGCACAACCCTCCTACTCTACCCCACCCACCCACGCCCCCCTTTTCCCCTTCTCCCCTACCCACACACCCACCCACCCCCCACACCACCCTCCTACTCTACGCCACCCACCCACGCCCCCTTCTCCCCTTCTCCCCTGACCCACTCTGCACCACCCGCGGTGTCTCTGCCACTTGACTAATTAAGCAGATCTGCTGACGGTGCCTGTCAGTGCAGCTCCCTGTGTCCTTATAATTCCCGCCATTACCGCCGTCCGTGCAAAACAAATAGATCCCCGGTGAACAAGAGACTGGACAACACATCCCCTCCTGCCTCGCACTATTCACTGCTTCCCAATGCCTTCCTCACCCACAACCCCTCTCTCTTTTACTGTTTCACTCCATATGATTTGCTCTCTCTGCTCTCTCTCTCTCTTTCTCTCTCTCTTTCTCTCTCTCTCTCTCTTCCTCTCTTTCTCTGCTCTCTCTCTCTCTCTTTCTCTCTCTCTCTCTTCCTCTCTTTCTCTGCTCTCTCTCTTTCTCTCTCTCTCGCTCTCTCTCTCTCTCTGCTCTCTCTCTCTTTCTCTCTCTCTCTCTGTCTCTCTCTCTCTGCTCTCTCTCTTTCTTTCTCTCTCTCTCTCTCGCTCTCTCTCTCTCTCTTTCTCTCTCTCTCGCTCATTCGTTCTCTGACTCCTTGCTAACAGATAAATGCAGTGCCCACCTTCACAAGATCACAAGATTTTTCATCTTTCTCTCTTTCCTCTTTCTTTCTTTGTCTTCCTCATCCCCTATCCCTTTCTTTCTTTCGCTGTCCTTTTTAACATCATTCTCTTTCTCCCTCTGTCTCGATCTGTCTCTCTCTGACTCCTTGCTAACAGATAAATGCAGTACCCACCTTCACAAGATTTTTCATCTTCCTGTCTCTTACTTTCTCTCTTTCCCAATGTCTTTCTCATCCCCTATCCGTTTCTTTCTTTCACTGTCCTTTTTAATATCATTCTCTTCCTCTCTCTCTCTTTCTCTCTCTGCCTCTCTGTCTATCTGTCTCTCTCTGCCTCTCCCTGCTAACAGATAAATGCAGTGCCCACCTTCACCATCTCCTCGGGTACAGTACAAAGGCTCTCATGTAATGGGTGCCTGCGGCATTTGCAGCAACCCTTCCCCCTACATCACTCACTCACACACACACACACACACACACACACACACACACACACACACACACACATGGGCACACACACACACACACACACACACATGCCGGTGATATACATGTGAGTGTTGTGGAAGCTCTCTCCCCTTTCTGATAACAGAAATCATATTAATGCAGCAGAATCTAATCCACAGCGGCCTGGCTTGGAATGTGTGTGTGTGTGTGTGCGTGTTTGTGAATGCGTCTACCTGTGTGTGTGTGTGTGCACGTGTGTCTGCATGTGTGTATGCATTTGTGTGTGTGTGTTTGTGTGTGTGCATGTGTGTGTATGTGTGTGTGTTATCGGCACAACCCTGAGAGAGAGCGAGAGCTCGGCGTTATCTCCATGTATCCACTGCCCTCACAGCAGGGGTAGCCCTGAGTGCGCATCTTTTTTAAGACGGCGTTCTCTCCCTCTCTCCCTCCCTCCTTCCCTCCAGCACAGCGCAAAGCCACCAGAGGGTAATTCAGCATTTTATTTCTGGCCTGCTAAATCGCGGCATTAATGTGAATTGACATTAAATAAACGATACTCGCACGCGTCAGGGCTGAGGCTGAGTAAAACAGATTGCATTTTAGGTATTGATTCCTTAGTGCTCTGATGGCAGAGGAGACGTTGCGACATCGTCTGTCAAACTCTGACAAATGCTAGTCATCTCGTCAGAGCTTCAGCACTTGTGGGTGAAAGAAATAAGTAATTATCATAATCTATAACAGTGCATCCGCCCTGCTGAGACTGAACAGAGCTTTTATATGCTACCCAGTTGAAATAAGGTAAAAGAAATGAAATGGCAACACTGCCTGGTAGACAGACACTTAAGGATAAACTGACGTTTTGCTCAGTCAGACCTTCATCAGAGTATCAGACCTGATGAAGGTCTGAGGGACCCAAATGTCAGTTTAGTATTAAGGCTCATTCACACCAAACACTCTGCGTATTCAGCGCGTGCCCGTTTTCTGTCCGTATTCGTTTAGAATGCATGTTAACAAATTAGACTCTTCACACCGCAAGCGTGATCTGCGCGTATTCTGTCCCTATACAAACATATTGTACACGGATACGTGCTGTATACGGTCGAGTTGGTGTGAATCAGGCCTTAAAGTGATTTTTTCCCGTCTACCGAGCAGTGCTGCGAGTTTTGTTTGTTTGTTACCTGACTTATATGCAGTAATATAGCGACACCTCCGACATACATCAAGGTGAGTAGGCCTTCTCTAGTCTCTACCCAGTTAGAATGGAGCATGCCTCTGAATCACACATACAGCTGGACACCAGGAGGAGACACCTGAGCTCTTCTGGGCTGAATCTGATGCCTGCCTCCCTCCAGGCCCCTACCACCTGGAGAGGATATGACACGTTTCACTTACCAGGACCACGGGAAGGACTGACTTTCACACATGACGAGATTGCCCTCCAAAGAAAATCCCACAAAATAAGTAAATAAATAATGAATTTTAAAAAATTATAAAATGGATCCCTCCCCTTTCTGTCCAGTCTAGCCTCTAACCTTGAAATGGGGCAATGTGTGTGAGAGTGTGTGTGTGTATGTGTGTGTGTGTGTGTGTGTGTATGTATGTGTATGTGTATGTGTATGTGTATGTGTGCGCGGGTGTGTGTGTGTGTGTGTGTGCGCGCAGGTGTGTGTATGTGTATGTGTGTATGTGTGTGTGCGCGCGGGTGTGTATGTGTGTGTGTGTGTGTGTGTATGTGTGGTCAACACCATTTTATGAGGCCCCGTTCACTCCTTCACCTTTCGCTGTACCACCTTTGCAAAGGCCTGTGTGTGTGGGATGACAGCAGAAATCAGGGCAGCCCATCTGGCCGGCAGTGGAAGAGGAAGGGTGTAATGACAGCGGCCATTCCACTAAAACCAGTCATTACGGCAGTTAATGATCGCCAGGCTTAATGGACCTGTGCTCTCTTTTTTTCTTTTGCGCTTTTTTTTTTTTTTTTTTGCTCCTACTGCTGAAGCTTCGGGAGCGGTGGCACACGGCAGCACTAATGGAATGATTTATCTACTTCGTCGAAGTGGACATGCACTGTAATAGCCGAAGCGCTTTCCATTTCGGAGGACAAAATTGTTTACGTTGTTTTGAACTCAGTGGCAGGAAACGACACGGTGACAGCATTTTTGAAAAAAAAAAAAAAGAAATGTTTTTCACGGTGAGGTTGAGGGCAAAGTCACACACTAGAACCACGACCATCCCATCACCATGCGGCGCCATGATGTGATGTGGCCGTGTGGAGCCAAATGGACGACGGGTGCTTAACGGGGGCAGCACAGGTGTCTGCAGATAATGGAAACTGGCACACTGCAGAAGCCTGGCCCTGAGTTCTCCGCCCAGCACGGGGCGCGAGTAACACCAGGCCTGGCCAAGCAGCAATAGCCTGGTGAACCAGCACCTCGTACTTCATTTCCTTTTGTACAGAGGGGTCTGGACCAGACACCATCAGAAACGATTTCTTCCTGGAGGTGTGGACTCTGCTGAAGTTTAAAAAAAGTGCCTCTGCCTTTACCCAATCGCTAACGCCTGGTCGTCATGTATGCAATTAGCCAACATACGCACTACAATTCAAATGTACTGTAGCACACAAGGTCAACGTCACGGCTAACGAACACACCCTCTGTTCGCTGATTGGATCGGTCTTGCTGGGGCCGACTACATGACCCTCAAGAGATTCAGTCCAGACCCTCTGGTCAAAATGAAATGAAGTACGAGGGGCTGGTTTACCAGGCTAGTTCAGACCCTCTGTACAAAATGAAATGAAGTACGAGGGGCGGGTTTACCAGGCTAAAGCAGCAATGCAACACCGGTCAGAAAACAGCCAGCCTATTGCCACCGTGGTACCTCTGCTCAATATTGACAGACAGATGGACAGACAGATCGAGCGATTGATCAGTCGATCGATGTACTTCATTGATCCAAAGCTAGAAAATTGTATTTTGCTACAGTACTCCATCAGATAACTCGACTTAGGTTCCAGCTTGCCTTAACCAAATTTGTGAAGGCAAACTCCACACCAAGTATCCACCCACCATGAAGTAAATGCATGCCAATGGAGAGTAGCCAGACCACTTGCACAAAGTGAAACAGTCTGATCCACTATAGGCTAGCGAGAAGAAGGACGTGACGAAAAAAAAAAAAAAGTGCGACTCACGGAAGGCGGTGTAGAACTCGTGGAGCGTGAGGTGGCTGTCATTGTTGTAGTCGTCGTAGCGGATCAGGTCCTGCATGGAGCACTCCAGCAGGCTGTCCTCCAGGTGCTCCTTGGTGGATATCTGTATTGAGACACAGCAGTCGCCTGTGATCAAAAGGTCAGGTCACGCAGTGACTGGCAGTGTGACACTGAATAAAACATACGCCTTGACATCCTCTTAGTATTACATTCGCAAGATTTTTTTTCCCCCAGGTAAAAAACCTGCACTGTGGTCATCTGCCCTTGAATGCTATGCGAGTACCGGCCCTATACTGTGTCGTGCGTTCTGGCTCACAAACTCGATGAGATCAGCCTTTGGCATCATGTTCACACTCACTAAATGATCTAAACTGCCCATGGTATTCCAATTCCCACTTCAGCCCCATGCCCACCTGTGCCAGCTCCTCGCTGCCAAGGCGCCCATCAGCGTTAAGGTCCAAGTACTTGAACATGGTGTCCACTAGGGCTCTCTTCTGCTCCATGCCGTTTCCGTAGCTCTCGTCCCCCTGCTTGAGGCCCTTGGACTGCATGTCCAGCAGCATACTCTTCAACTTGTTGTACTCGCTCATTGTGCAGGACTCACCTGTGGGATCAGAAAAGAGAGAAAGAACTTCTTAAAAAAGACAACATGCAACAATTTGGTTGTTTTTTTTGTATTATGGAAGCCTGTTTATGTAAGCAGCTAGGGCTATTAATCTTCAAATTAATAATATTGTGCCATCGTGTGAATAACAGATAAATGCAGCTGGCACTCCAACTGACATAAAATCCTCACTGAAGTCAGATGTTGTTAAACTGCATCTGACCCCCAGAGCCTCTAGCCAGGCGGCTGCCAAGGGCTCTGTCTTTGAATGTGCATCCGCAAGACACTGCCTCGACACAGGGGGTCCGACTAATTACCTGTAATCCCTCCGACTCACGTGAAGACACAAAGCAAACACTCTCATTTCCAGCCGTACGCCTCTTTGCGTTGTTTCGGATTATTGTTTTTCCTTAGCAGCCACCACCCTGAAGCTAAAATCCCACCCCAACCCCCCGCTTCCCACAACACACAGACATACACCCCCAGTATTTACAGTGGCGATACGATTATCTTTCAAGCACTGCCTGTAATTCCACATTACTACACAAGTCTCTCTGTGATAAGTACACAGAGAAGAGGGAAGCAGCCACGATTAATCAAGTGCGACCGGAGAGAGTTTATTCCTTACGCGAAACGAAAATATGCAAACGCGGGCCACCCGCTGGGAAGCCCTTTAGGGCAGTGTGGATGTGAGACATTGGCGTACAGAACGGCAGTGAGAGTGCTGAGACAGACAGACAAAGAAAGAGAGAAAAGAGAGCAAGAGAGAGAGCGAGAGAGAGAGAGAGAAAGAAAGAGAGATGACAGGAGGCGTGCAAGAGGCGTGCATGTGTATATCCATGAAATGATCGGCGTAAAAAGCATGAAAGAGCTGGCTGGTATGAATAAGTTGTCCCCCAGCCGTTCTGAAGAGCGGTGCCCACCCCCTCACACACACACCCCCACTGTGAGAAGCGGGCTGGATCGTAACGCCTAATTCAGCCAGATTTCAAAACCAATTACATCTAATGAATACAAAACGGGAGCACATGTGGTCCAGCTAAAAAAAAAAGCTCAGTAAAAATCTATCATCCCAACAATGCATTTAAATATTCAACTCATTCAGTATGATTACTGGTTACTGTAAGATACTGGTATCAGGTCTTCATTGCATGTTAAGCATTATTATTATGCTTTCATGTACTGTACAAACTTGTAAACTGAAGGCTATGCTATCCTATTGTATGACACTGCTTCATTGTAGTGCATTTGGCTCTTTAGCTTGTCATGATGATGCCTCACTGACCAACAGGTGGAGGTACATGGACAGGCATTTTTTTCCTTTCCATTGGAGTTTTCAAATACGATTGGGGATTCAGATACGCAGTGTGCCGGAGGTCAGTAGTTTAAGGACGTGAGTCGCACTGACAGGCCATTAGTCAAGTGTCTCAATTAGCTTCTCCTCTTTTTCTCTTTAATGGAGAGGAGAAAAGAAAGAAAAAGAAAACATCCTCTACGCCTGCATTTCTCGCTCTCTTTCTCCCCCCTCCCCTTTCCCTCTTACACACACACACACACACACACACACACACACACACACACACACACACACACACACACACACACACACACACACACACACACACACACACACACACACACACACACACACACAGTACTGTTCCTGATAAAAAAATAAATGGAAATACAAGGACTTTAAATTCCTTTTTAATGCAGTTTCTTGGAAAGTGTGTGTCAACAATGGACTATGATTAATCACTGTAGCAAAGGTGATGCATCGAGGCATTAACATTGTACACTCAACCAACACCTTCATCACAAGCATTTTTTCAGTGGTGGACACCAATGACATGTCAATGTCACTAAACTAGCTTGAGTCACAGGGATAAAAGATAACGTCAATGTCATATTCCTATTGACTGCACCATTAACACCACCATAACAGTAAGTATCTATAAGAATTTTTGAACTAGATCTCACACAGTTTAGAGGGATAGTAGCCATTGCTTTTTACAAGGACATTACAGTATCAGTATTTCTCATTAGACATATCACACCTGATGTAAGAAAGTACTGTAGTACACTACTTCCTTCCCTGCCAATCAAAACATAAGGTCAATCCACAGAACTTTCCCATTAGGAAATAAAAAACACATCTAGAAGCTTTGCATGTACACTGTTCGCAAGCAGTTTACCTGTAGAGTTTTGGCAGGCCCTTTCTGCCAAATAACCTGAGCCTGATGAAACACATTGTGAAACTGTCAGCAATGTTGGCACAATCCACTCTCATTTACACTTAAAAAAACATCCAGCAATTGTAGCAGGCATCTGTTCAGCAGGCTGGCCTCCCGTAATAATTTAGCAGGTAGTGCCTTAATGCTTCAAAAAGAGGATCAGCTGGAAAACTAAATCTCTAAACCTGTTTCTTTAACTGGGGTTATACTACGCATATAATTGCATTTGCTGGCTAATGAATGTCGATGTGTTATTAGGTTTTACTGCAGTCACTGATGCGTGGAAACACCCGTGTGGGTGTGCTGTTGGTGAGGGCTCCTGTTCCATGCAGTAAACTTTACGTGAAGTCATCTTACGCAAAATGGAACCCAACAAGGACATCTCACCCTTGACCTTGATATAGTGTCAGGGGTATTGTAATCATATTTGTGTGTGAATATGGGTGTAAATATGTGTGTGTGTGTGTGCGAGTGTGTTTTGTGTGTATGTGTGTGTGTGTCTGCCCGTGCACACACGCATGTGTTTGTGTATGCCCATGCTCACATTACTTAAAGACTCCATTTCCTTCCAGACTCTCACACAGGGCAGTACATGATCCAGATCCAGGTGCTTAATATTTTTTCCCCCCTTTGTCTTCAATGTTGTGGCATGAGTAGGAGGAGACTGCAGTCACCCGCCTGCTTCTGTTTGCATATGACTTCTATTTTTTCTGTTTCACACCCCGCTGGCCAAGTTTTTTATCTTTTTTCTTCCTTTGTCTTGATTTCTGTTTTTCTATCCTCACCACCCGAGGGGGAGGAAATAGAGCGATATTCTTTCATGCCTGTGTGTGTGTGTGTGTGTGTGTGTGTGTGTGTGTGTGTGTGTGTGCCACTCTGTTCTATTGCCCCTGGCTGTGGTTGTATTCGGTGCCAACCGAGTCAGATTAATGGGAGGCAAATTATTTGGATTCAGCGGCAGAGCTCCTGCCGCACAGCGTGGTGTCGGGGGGGGGGCGGTTGGAGGCGGGGGGGTGGGAGACGCATTGGGAGTGAAAGTCAGGGAGGGAGGGGGGGAATGATTCTGAAATCGTTGGGGGGAGCGCGGGCCACTTTCGATCATTCGAGCGTGGCCAAGACAATCACAATAAATAGTCGCCCGCGCTCTCGATAGAAAGCAAATCTCCATCCAGTCGCAGTCTTTCCTGTGTGGCTGTGCCTCATTACAGCATGGGACAGGATGGGTGGGGTGGTGGTGAGGCAGGAACACACAGATAGTCATTAGGCAGCCTCTGCCTCCAGCACCTCAGGATGGTGTAAATGACTCCATAGACTCTGACAGGGGAAGCAGAGGAGGTGAAGTGGCTTAGAAGGCTGCTTTTAACCCCCCCCCCCCCCCCCCCTCCCAAGCTGCCGTACACACACACACACACACACACACACACACACACACACACACACACACACACATATTCACACAGAGACACACACTCACACATACTCTCTCTCTCACACACACACACACGCTCACAGACACACACTCACACACAGACACACACTCTCTTTCACACACACACACACACATACTCAGAGACACACACTCACACTGACACACAGACACACACACACACACACGATTTCTCCACACCTCCAATAGCACTGCACATCATCTACTTAGTTGTCTTGACAAGACACTGGAGAAAGATTAGCAATGTGGCCGAGCCAGGGCAATGCATATGGTATTAGCAAAGTGTTTCTGGTCTATGTTACTGGCTTCACAGTCCTAGCTTATGCACTTGATCCCATGGTGGATAACTAAGCTTGAGTTCATAATCTCACCAAGTAATAATGACTTTTCACGACCAAATGGTCACTATGAGTGTAAAAACAGAAAAATAAATGGTAAAAAGTAAACCCATATAGCACGGACGAGAAAACAACACTAATAATATTTTTGAGATGGAATATGTGATAAATATCTCAGACACAGTTCCATAAAACAGCCTAAAGGAATGCAATTAAAGTTTGCTGCATCACATAGTCACCCCATAGCTAGCCCTTACTGTACCCCTGGAGTGCCACCTATTCTCCTGGTGACAGCCGTGTTGGTAGGCACACCTCTCCCCTGTGTAAGGGATGCCAAACCAAAACACTCCTGACACTTCCACGCAACTAATAGATTAGGCGGCCAGGCCCGGCCCGGCCCAGACGCTGATTACATTCTTAGTATCAATTTCTCGGCGCCCTGCGGGGGTGCCGTAATGTGCGGTAATCTGCTCACCTCCAGCGCCGGCTCCCTGTGCTGGGGCCTGCAGTCTCTGGGGAGGCGCGCTTTAAATTGCCTGGGTAGCGGCTTTGGCAGACACCGCACCGTTCCCATCTAGAGCCAGCTACACCCCCACACTCACCCACCTGCCACCACCGCTCCTACCCACCCACACCTCTAAAACAAACTGCCATCGTTAGCCTACGCTGTGTAAAGGGTGACCTTGTCCCACATGCACTCACACACACACACGCACGCACGCACGCACGCACGCACGCACGCACGCACGCACGCACATGTGCCTGTGAGAGGACAAAACAGGTGAGGCCTGGAATGAAAAAAAGTCAGCACAGCGGAGGAGAAACTTGTTGGGTACATTGCGTGTTGAGGTCTTTTGCATCTGAAGAATGGCAAAACTAAATGTTACAGTAGTTACAGCATCAGCAATCATGGCAAGCAAAGTCAAAGTTTATGTTTTGGACTGGTTCATGTATGCAATGATTTAAATGTACAAAACAAATACAAATATGAAGCACTACTCTATAAAAGGCAGTGAGGTTGTGTAGTCATTTCCACTTCAGGGTCAGTTATCTTCCAGTGCAAATCCTGTACCTCCATTTGGTCAAAATTCTACATGTTCAGTATTTATTTACCATTTTTTTTCTAGCCTCTACCCTGAAACACCTTAATCTTTGAAAAATGACTCTCCACCATGATTTTCTAAATTTAATGTTTGCTACGGCAAACACAATGTTCACCTCTGTTTGAAAGTGCCCCCCCTGTGGTTTTAGGTATTGACCGGGGCAACCGTTTGTTTCTGTTTTCAGAGGCTGTTTCTGACTTTGACCCCTTTCCTGAGGAAGACTAACTACTGGACTAAAAACCCTGGCACAGTCAGACAGCTTCTGGGGAGTTCATCTTAAAACCGACAACCAAGAAACAACCTGTGTCAACTGTTATTAGTGGGTGACATATTTAGCAGTTTTATAGTATAGTATAAGTACATAAATAATATGATTACACAAAAAAGTTAGTTTGCACTAGGACCAACCTTACATAAGATGTAAAGCCCCAATCAACAACTAATAACAGAATGACTGTAACCCAGGGGGGGTCCAAGAGATGTGTCACATTTGTGTTATGGTATAGCCATGTTGGGAGGGGAAAGTTCATTGGGAGTTTTTTTGTCAAACAGCAGCCTCAGATCACTAAGCAATTACCAAGGCCCAGTGTGTTGTCAGGGCAGAAAAGATGCTCCAAAACGATGCGCACAAACCAAAGTTAGATTTTGGTAGTGAAATACCAGATTTAATGCACAAGAACATGCTAAGCATGACTTTTAGCCAGACATGTACATCTCACAACATTACAGCATGTCAGCATGAGCATAAGACTGACACTTGTCAAAAGGATTGTATTTGGATTGTAAAACAGTCAAGCATACAACCAACTTAATAAAATTAAGTAAATATGTTGCATGAATCTTTCTTTACTGTACATTGGTTCAACTAAGAACTGTACATACATGATGAGAATACATGCCATTGTCCATGCACGTGCTTGCCTTAATTTGTTTTTAGTTGGCTCAAAGCTGCACTTTTTACTGTGTGAGGTAAGGACAAAAGCACTCCTACGTGTGATACTAAATTAGATTTGACATTATATCCTCCATTTAAATGTGACCTCACAGGAGTCAAAGTAGCATTGCTACTGTTGATAGCTTGTTTTTTTTCTTGTTTTTTTTCTTGATTTTTTTTAAAAATCTGATTCTAATCTCCTCTATCATTGTTTAAACAGCATATATATCTGTGTACTGTGCATTTTAATTTAAAAAATCCAGTCTTTTTTTTTCTCTGTATAATGATCAATAATAAAATCAATATATTTTTCCCGTAAGAGCTAATGCAAATCACATTTATTTATTTTCTAGGCATCATTCTGAAGATGAATAAACATAGGCTGTAATTATGTTATTATCATATGGAGTTATGACAGAAATCGATGTGAAATGACACATTTTCTGCGCAGTTTCCATTGGTAGCAAAGTGACACTTTAACAGCTCTGATTGGTTGTGTTCTTAAAGCAAAGTCACCAAAGGCAACAGCCACTAAATCAAAGGCTGGCAAAGCCCATCTTCACAGCAGTGGACACACAGTCTCTTCGCACACTCTTCATACACCCCTACCCGTCACTCATGTGCTGAATCATACCATTATGGTCTCCGAGGGCCAGCATATCCACTTTTAAATGAATCTATTCCTTCCTTCTTCATCTTGTCCTCCTCCCCCTATTGCCTATATCTCCTGATTACCGCTGGACCCTACCGACTACATTAACAGCCACTGGAGAAAGAAATCCAAGCTATGAGAGGATATTAAAAAACAGCAGACAGCACCCCCACCGCAGCAGCAGCAGCAGCAGCAGCAGCAGCAGCAGAAGGGTCGGTAGATATCTCCCTGGAGCTAGTGCCACTTGCACACCTCTCCTGATCACTCAGGTGACTAATTTGAGCACAGTGGAAAATAGGGAGTCCATCGACACAAGCACATAATTAAAATCCTGTAGAAAAAAAAGGTCTATCTTTTCACATTCTCTGTATATGTCAGAAGAGAAGACAGGCAGACAGGAACAGGAACAGGCAGACAATAAGCCTTTGTGGCCACACCTCTAGAAGACAGGTGTTGGGTAGGGTGGCATAAGTACAGTAAGTACTTGTGTAATTATCAAACACTGTGCTGGACATGAGGGAGGGGACCTACACTACAGGACTGCATATATCTTTAAATCTCCTCATTCGGGCCAACCCACATTCCCTTCTGTTCTGCTCTTAGCACAATATTGGTCACAAGTCTTAGTAATCCTTTTGTACTATCACGCAGACAATCTGAAGAAATTACATTTCCCCACGGAACAATGCCTGTCACACGTGATGTAATTAAAATGTCACTGAATGGCCTCTTCATTATGGAAGCAGAGACCGGCCCACACCTTTAGCCTGACGTTTAGTCTTGGGTCAGGAACTGCCTAAGTCATTAGTGGATTGTAAAATAACTGTTTCAATAAAGAAGACAAAGACACACTTCTGAAAAATGCAAATACGGTACATTTTTATAACAACGCTGACATTACCATTCTTCGCTTCCAGTCTCCATCAAAAGCATGATTTAATTAAGAGCTTCTGCAGCAGACTGTATATACTGGTGAACTCGATGTTTTGTGACTACTTTTTGGGGTGACTTGTCCTGCTTGCATTAAGATGAGTGCAAAACATTGTAATTTATCTTTACATACTCTATATGTTTTTCCCTGTCCCACACCATGCTCCCCTAGGACCATAGTCTGGGGGTTGGCTTTTTATTCTCCTCCCCTTTCCTCATGTGACTCTGTATTTCTTTACATCCCTGTCTTCCCCTCCTGTCTACCCCCTTGTCACATCATGTATGTTTGTATCTATGTGGATGGGTTGATGGCTACTTCCGCTGGCTAAAACCAGTGACAGTAAGGGGCTACTACTACTAGTACTATTTATATGATAAGCAACCAAACACAAGTTCTCACAAGTGTAGATCAACTGCCAGTATCTATATAATCATGTCACGCCTCTCCCGTGTGTACTTCAGTTTCAAGGAAGGCTGTCACTGCATCCTTCTCTTCTTCTCTCTCTCTCTCTCTCTCTCTCTCTCTCTCTCTCTCTCTCTCTCTCTCTCTCTCTCTCCGACACCATGGCATCCCTTCTCCTGCGTCCCCTGAACCATCAGTATAATTAATCACCAGGGAAACAGACAGGCTAAAAATACAGCCAATTACCACACCAAACAGAAAATTAAGAATGTAGTATCACTTGGGTCCTCTTGGGGAATAAACCTGGACAGAAATTAATAATTGTCAGATTAATAATTCATCATGCTATGCAAAGCAATTCAAAGTAAAACTAATTACACACCACTCACTGCCACAACAATATGCCTCGTGCCTATTTATTTTGATTAAAAACATGTAAAATAAGTATAATAAGTAAAATAAGTAAATAAATAATTGTTGACAAGATGTTGTTTTCACATTATAGACACAGTTATTAAGTATTCATAAAGACTCATAATTAAAATAATAATAATAAAACACAATTTAACATCACTTGTTCTCAGTTGGAGTTTCTCTGTCAAAGTCAAGCTTTGTATAAAAGCATTCCTACAAATTCTGTGACAGTTGTTGCTATAGGCAACTCAAATGCAGATGCAGCCATTCTAGAATGCCAACCTCACCGCTGAAGAAATGTTATATACTGATTACAGCCTTGTGCTACATGATCAGTTTTCTGGGCCCTGCAAATCTCTCCAAATCATTTATCTTTGGGCAGGGTAACCTGAGAGGTTAGGTCCATCTAATGTGCCCCCCACCCACCCCAACAAGTCCCTGCCCAACACCCCAACTGTTACCTTCACCACTACCCACAACACCACAGGGTTCTGTGTGTGTGTGTGTCTGATCTGAGTGGTTGAATGTATGTACTGTACACAATCAATAGCATATTTTCAAAGATGAGAAAAAATCCTGCAATGTTGAAGCTCATCTAGGTCTCAGGTTTAACCCCCGCACCCCACTACCCCAAGCCCTTTAAAGCCAAGCTAATTCTGACTCTGAAATTCAGACTTCCCATCTTCCCTCCCCTGAGCTGGTTCCTGATCCTCCCATGCCACACCATTTAAATAATCCTGAAATCACCTCTGCTCGTGCAGAAGCTCTGTGCTGTCATTTACATGTGCGTTAAGTAATTCATCTCTTCACACTTATCACCAGTGGACACACTGGACAGCAGGCTGAGCAAGACTTAGTGTAGTGTAGGAGCTCTAGTTGAATGGGGCACTACGGTGACCCTCAAGGGCCTTATTGTCTTCATCAGTAAGCCAGGGTATTTCAGATCCATCACTCATTACGCTGGTAAATTAAACCTAACGAGGGCTGTTTAAACACTTCTTCAAAGCAAGAGTGGCTCTTAAGAGCCTTATGATTACTATGTAGGAGAAGCAAGCTGTACATTTGCTATTACGATTACTTAAATATAGTCATGTTACTACTCCTTACACACTATTGCTGTATGTGTGTGGCTGTGCTGTGGAAATATGATTAAATTGACTGTGCCGACCCTCCTGTCAGGGGCTGCCTTTTTCTGTTCACAGGAAAGTTAAAAGCAGCCTATTTCAAAGGGCTAATGGAACGAGGGGGAACAAGGCAAACTTGTCAAGTTCAACTATGTGAGGAAAAGACCATCACTTGAGACTGCTTAAAATCGAGCTGACACTGCCGAAATTTAATTGGCAGTATCTCTGGCAACATTTTATATGAGGCGCGGAGAGCGTTAGATGGCTAATTTATCTGTGCGGTCTCATTGGGTTTTCTCCTCACACATCTGCTAAAGGAAGTGATGTAACAGATTAGAGGCTGAAATTAAAGAACAGTGGAAATAATTGGGGAGTTTTTGGTCAGGCTGCCCTCAGAAGACCCGGCATATGGGGCCTGAAGATCAAAGAGTGTAATCTGGTCCGTGCCAGGAGAACAGGTGTCTCTGCTGAGGGTCGGCTCGTTTCACGCTAACGTCTTTGTTCCCGCCAGCACAGGAACACTGCGCCGCAGCGCCGGCATCACAGAAAACACAGTGTTCAGAGTCGCGGCCGTTCAGGGGCCTAATTAGAGATGGCCATTGTTCAAAGCGTGATGGTAATTAAAACAGGCCCTATGTGGATGCATCCTGGAAGCCCCTCAGACACCTTTCAGGAAGGTCTGCAATGCAATGAGGGCTGGAGATGGGCCTCCATCTCACCGTCTCCCAATGTACAGTACCTGATGGGTTAATGAAATATTATCCAATGAGGCAATGGGATATTGGGCTAAAAGCTAAAGGTATTTTAATACTTGATATTTATGTAATCGTCTGCATATTTTTGTTTGTTAGTTAGTTTGTTTGTTAGTTAGTAACATAAATCAAAAAGTTATGGATGGATTTTCATGAATTTTTCTCAGTAGGTCAAAAATTAGAGCTAAATTAAAACTGATTAGATTTTGGAGATGCCCTGGCGGAGGTCTGCTCTCTCTGAACACAAGATTATATTTGTATCTGTATTTTATCGATTAACACTATATGGTTTGTGGTTTGTCCTTGTCTTACGTTCTCTAGACCTGTTTCTGGTGTTATGCATGCTGTGAACAATAACATTAAAATTGAGTTGAGCTGAGTAAAAAAACACTCCACATTTGGAATGCAGAATATGTGTCTTTCAGATTCTGAAAGGTCTTTTACAATCAGTCGCCCACGGCTATTTCTAGATACCTCCTTGCATTAAAAAGTAGCAAATCGCACCCTGTGGTGCAAACCAAAAAAAAAGGATAGTGTACTACAAAGAGAAGGGGCATTGGCAGAGAGAAGCAGTCCCATCCAGAACTCACAATTCTGCACATCGCAGATGATTATTCACACCAGAGGAGAGTGAGAGCCATGACCTAGCGCCACTGCCAGCCCCCCCCCCCCCCCCCCCCCCCCCCCCGGCTTGCCGCACTGCTTACCTCCCATACATTCACACACCTTTCTAGAGGTGCTCCCTTCTGCTTCAGCAGCTGTACCTATCAAACCTGCCCAAACCGCAAAGCAGGGCCTCTGCCAGCACCCAGTCACCTTATGATTTAATAAGGCGGTGACTCTTTGACTTTGCCGATGTTGTTTTTTTTTCCCTCCCACTTCTTCTCCTGTGCTCCGTCCAATCCACAATTTCAATGGTGTGTGTCTGGGCTGTCAGCCTGCCAGAGGCTTTTTACCCCAGCCGGTAAATAATGCAGTTCCCTCTCCGAGCCTTCGCTTTGACCCATGGGGAATTCCCCAGATGTCTCGGCACCTGGTAATACATTTTAAATGCTGCTAGTTGCCATGCTTGCTTGCTTTAATTTACAGCGGGAGTAAACAGGTCTGAACTGCACTTGTTTGCTGCAGTGGCATCAATCCTTGTTGTAATGGTCGCCTGGTACTGAGGGGTAACCGATGACTGTTTAATATTGTAATATTTAAGATTGACTGTTTGATGACTGTTTTATATTGTAATATTTATTTTGACTGTTTGATGACTGTTTAATATTGACACCACTGTCTGAAAGACAAGTAGAAAAAAACATCCGAAAAATGCATGGAAAATGGCTGAATTGTCATGATAAACTTTGCCTTACCCTAGTACATCTCTATAATCCTGTTTGACTTGCAGTGTGTGAGTGATTTCAAAGTGAGTACTGAGTGAAATAATGGACTCACCTCACGTAACACCAGACGGGCCACAGTGGGACTCCAGTGTCATTATGAATTATCACTAATAAGATCTCAAAATTTCACGTATCAAGAGAGCTAACGTGACACCACTAGCAAGTTTATTAAAAACCATTAAATATATACTACATGCTATCACACTTGGACTTTAATTTATCTCTTAACTCCTAATATTTGACAACGTTAATTACACGGAAAGAGATTAAGTCGTTCGTTGTGCAATATTCCTAACATGGACAATCATGATTGTTATGATAATTATTTTAATAGGTATTAAAAACAGTTCAAATTAATTTCCTTGGTTTCTTGGCCCCCTTTTTTCAATCCTATTTTAAAATTCCCCCTGGGTTAGTCTTCATTAACAGATAGCCATGCGTTGACAATAAAATAAATGAAAGCTGGAGGGTCCATTGCCGTCTGCAGGAAACAGACCATCAATCTCTGCCTAAGGACACTTGTCCACACACATCACCAATTAAACACAAAACAATAGCTGTATCCAACACCCCCCCACACACCCCCACACACAAACACACACGCACACACACACACACACTCATACTCATTAATACACGCACAAACACATACGCTTACAAACACACACCTACATATGAACCGCTTTGAGGCAACACAAAACAACTCTACAGTGTATGGTCACTATTATTGTAGTAATGAAGGACCACCTCCATGGACGTGAATCTAACACACAACAGACATTTTATATGCATCGTGATGTTCATCTGCAATGCTTTTGCTCAACACTAACTTTCACAGTTATGGCACGCATACCGCCTGAAAAAAGAAGACGTTTAGAAGTGCTGCCTAAAGGTGCTGTATGTAAAAAAAAATTCTAACAAGTAATCCTAAAATGTTTTTGATATGTGACCGGAGATTAGGGAGACACGGTAAATGAAAACACTGATTTCACAACAAGAGTGCAGCCAGAATATTCACATCTTGAAAATGATGGGCATCATGGGCAACTAATGCTGTGTGTTTTGAGGTTTGCCTCCTACCTCTAGGGTGGCAACAACAGTTTATAGTATTTTAAATTTGATTGCAGTACCAGTTTTGGCCACAGCCCTGCATGTAGCGTGCTTATTTCACGGTGTAACTGTACTTGATGGGTGTTTGATGACTTCCGGTCCCCCTGATATGGCACAACATCCTAATCAGCTAGATTCAAGATTCAAGATTATTTTATTATTACATCTCATTATACTTGTATAAGAGAGTAAAACTCCTTGTGTTTTTGCTCCTCAAAAAATAAATGATAAATAAATAGTAAGTGAAGTGTGTGTGTGTGTGTGTATGTGTGTGTGTGTGTCTGTGTGTGTGTGAGAGAGTGAGAGAGAGAGAGAGAGGAAGAGAGAAAGAAGGGAGAAAAAAAAGAAAAGTGTTGTAGTGCAAAGGCTGTCTTTAGGTTGTGTTTATCAGTCTTATCGCCTGGTGGAAAAAGCTGTTTTGGAGTCTGGTGTTGCGAGCTTTAAGACTTCTATATCACCTGCAAGGAGACGGATGACCTGTAGGCTCC
The DNA here is from genome assembly GCA_027475355.1 of Coilia nasus. Classification (NCBI taxonomy): domain Eukaryota; kingdom Metazoa; phylum Chordata; class Actinopteri; order Clupeiformes; family Engraulidae; genus Coilia; species Coilia nasus. Next base: position 27,892,123 of record CM050214.1, read on the forward strand.
AGCACCACCTCTGGCCGTCTGTCTGATGTGACGGCACACCTGGAGGACGCCACTGCCTGCCTGGAAATCAAAGCATCGCCGGCTGCATTGGCACGGGCGGCCACAGCTGCGCTGGAAACGAGCAGGTATCATAGCACCTGTCTCCATGGCTGCCGTGGGACCAGATGCTTCGGTGTGTTGCCACACGTGTGAAAACGGGACGCTCTTGACTGTGACCTTCATTCAATGATTAACAGCTCAACTGGGAACCATCGCTTGAGAGCTGTTCAGTGTTGAGCTGAACAACTTTTGTGTCAGAAAGACACCACAAACAAAGCAAAACAAAATAACACAAGAACAAAGAGGAGGATGATATAGAGCTGCATAGTGCCCCATCATCGTAATACAGCTCAATCAGATGTAGAAGATGTAAAATGCTGTATTACTACAACCATTACAGGCATTACAAAATACAGTACTCGCTCCGGTGGTGGCTGAAGCGCTTGCAAATAGAGCCGTAGACTTGCAGCAGAGTGCTGTCAGCGGCGTTGATGGATCGCTTTTGCGCGCGCATTGTAATTCATTCAGCTACCTGCAAATGCTCTGCTTCTCCCACGGCTACTGCTGCTCTTTTTGAAGGATCATCATGCGCTCTCTCCAGCATACTGTCCTCGGGCTGCGACGCAGAATCCTATTCATCAGAGCCCCTAATGAGGAAAGATCTCTCTCTCTCTTTCTCTCTCTCCTTCTCCCTACTGGGCCATAGCCAGCTGAAGGATTTGGAGATAATCCTTAAAATCCACTGAAATATGCTACACGATCCCAATTACCCACCTGGAAGGCCAGGGTCCATAAATAACTGTCCCATTAAATTAACTCAGCAAACATTTGGGCGAACAAGAAATTATGGTGTAATAATGCTGCTGCAATATTAATTACTAATATTACGTCACACTAATATGAGGTTCTGTATACTTCTCTGCATCATATGATATGACTGTACGTGATATACTACATTAAAAACGGCATGATGGTGTGATGGAATCGATGGTGAATTAAATGCTAATTTGACTTACAAGGCTTTCACCAGTCAGATGTGCCTTGGCATCCGATTTAGTATTTAGCCTGTAAGCATAGCTGCTCGCCTGCTCTCCCGGCCCCCAAACCCCCACCCCCCACACTCCTAATATGACAGCTAGCCACATGTTCACAGCAGCTACAGTACACGGTAATGGAGAGCAAACGCTACTCTGCTTCCTTCCTTCCTCTCTTCCTCCCTTCCGCTGAATGAAGCTGCAGGGTACACGCCAGCTTTCTATCAGCCCCCCCACCTCCTCCACTCGTTTCAACTGGCCCCTGCTTGGCAGCCATCTTTGTTGTGGGAGGCCGAGAGGCTCTCGGGCGATGAGCCATCTGCTTTTTCTTTCTGTCTGTGGAGCTGGGCAGTGGAGGCCAGAGGGAGAGGAGCAGGGAGATAAAGAGGGTAGGGGGGAAAGAGGAGTGCAGTGCAGACTGGTCCTGCTTTCGACACTTCATAATTTAAAGGCTAACTGGCACGAGGGGCAGGATAGCTTGGGGTACTTTCCATTACACATTTTGCCAACATTTCACCTAAATGCAGACTTGAACTGACCAATAGGAATGTTTATACTTTTTCATGAACTATGAATTTCAGTCTCAATTTAATACAATGTTTAGCAAGGAAAAACAGATTTACAATATAATTTTGCTATAACAGTAAAATTGTAATATTAAACAGTTTAAATTACATAAGAAGTGCAATTTGAGATATCTGAAAACACCAGAAATAAGTCCTAATTTATATTAATAAATGAGGACTAATCCTAAATCCAATTCTCTAATCCAATATCTCAGCCCTTAAGTTAAGATATTTTATCTCATAATAGCCTAATCACAAAGAGTTCAGTGAATTAATAAGTCAGTGACAAGTGGTTGTCAAGAGATACACAATGGCACTAAATGTTTAGTAATGATTTATAATAAAGTGAGGGGGCTGAGAATCCAACGTGTACTTGAGAACTATACGCAGTCTTTTCTGAGAGCTTCCCTGCCGCTCTGTAAATGTAGTCTATTTGATCTGCAGTGATTAACATGTTGCGTTTGCAAGTCTTTCATGCGCTTGCCTTCAATTCCTCTGATAGCCCCAGATAAATCAGCATTTTAAATGCAATGCTTCATACAATAATTTGCAGTTTCAGAAGGGAAATTAAAATTCCTAACGTAATGACGAGGTTGGCCTTTCACAGTAATTGAGGCTTCAGGGAGGCTAATGGAAGAGAAAAAGCCTCCATGGACCTTTTAAAAGAGCATTTTACAGAACTTCATTTTCTGTAGACAATGTTTGCCAAACTAGGGGGCTTGAAAACAAATGCATGTCATGAAATAGATTTGTCACATTCACGAGGCTTTTTGTAGGCTTTGCAGCGATTTAAGGAACATTTTTAACAGACGTCATGTACTCATAAAGAGCACAGTTTTTTTTTTTCTTCAGACCCCGCATGTTGTGCATTTTGCACTTCTTTTACTGTTCTTTTTTTTCCTGTGCCCTCTCTTTTAATAGCCGTCTGGATGTTCCTCACAGCTCAGCCTGTGATACTCCTGGTAGGGTACACGTCTTTTGCTGTATCCACCGGTGCCCAACATGCTCGAGCAGCCTGGCTTGTTTTCCAGCAGGTGGAAGCTGCACTTTGTCAATTTCCCTCTCGGCAGGTTCTAAGTACCGCCTGTCATTACGGTGGTTTATTATAGCGATTAGCGCCATAGCAGAGGGGCTGTGGATTTAGGTTATGAAATATTTTAAGGACTGGGCCACAGACTTTACTCAGCACATCGAGCCACAGCTTGGGTAGCCAATGAATGAGAGATAATTGTCCACATTTGCTATATTTGCTATGATCACACGAAGGCGGGGGGAGGCCATTGTCTTTTGCCTATTGCCAGCCAAAGGACAAATAAATCTCACCAAATAGCCATGAAAACATAATGGCTGCCTCAAACATCCTAGGCAGTGTAATTCTGTGAGCATGAAAAGGGCTTGTAGTGAGAGTGCTGTGCTCCGTGAGGTGTTTTTCTCATCTTCTTTCAGGGGCTATGTGTCATGATTCACAGTTTTTAGCAGAATGTGTCAACAGCATAATAACAAGAGTGTAAGTGAATTAAAAGTGAAAGACAAAAGGAAAAAGTCCCAATTTTTCTAGCTATCATAAATAAACCTTGGCAAGGTGTAATGTTGCAGACACAAAAACAAAAGCTTGAAAAATTCTAACTCATTTTAGAGTCCTCGTTTTTTAATCATAAATGTGTCTTACAGTGAATCAGTAATTATGAATGTGCAATTATATCTTTCAGGCAAGCAAGCATATGTACAAAAGAAAGCACAAGGTCAATACCTTATTGTCCCAATTATTATATTAAAAAAAACTTTAGCCAAACCCACAGTAGAAACAGGGAATGCGACACAAAAGCATGTAAATATTCTGTCAGTGGCATCAGTGAAGGCTTTTGAACCGTAAATGGTAGCCTGCCTGAGAGTGGAAGCATGCCAAGCGGTGGGAAGCTCGAGGGTGCATCTCAGGTAAGCGGGGTGCCTGCTCCAGAGTAGGCCTCAGGTTCCCACCAGCAGGGGCCCCTGTCACGTGACAGCCCCCTCCCAACCCAGCGGGGAGCTCAACAGCGGATTCGGGGCCTCTCCCCGAGCCTAGCCGACTGATCAAAGGCACATCGCTCCACTCAGTGCTCCAACCAGGTGCTCAACCTGCAGGTTTGCGCTGGAAAAGAAACTTGGAGCTGTCTTAAAGGCCCTGTATCTGAAAGAGGGTGGCATCATGTGTGTGTGCCAACTACTTACTTGGGATGCATAAAGTTCCTGACAAAGTCACTGCTGTGCGCTGTGTTTTTTTGTTTTTGAGGTTTAAGCACGGTAGTCTTAAAAGGTGTTGCATGCCCAGGTCTTTCTCTCACCACTTCGTTCTCAGTTGATTTCAGCCATCACCTGAAGAAAATCTTCATTCACATTTCATCATTTAGCAGTTCCTGTGTGTGTGTGTGTGTGTGTGTGTGTGTGTGTTTATTCCTGAACCACACCCCATAATTTTTGATAATTACTCACTCGGATTTAAAGATAGGTTGCTCAGATTTGTTATTTTTCTATAGTATGCTATACTATACTAACAGTATACTATACTATACGATACAATACTATACTGTACTGTAACACACACTAAGTATTACTATTTTTACCATGTTATACAAGTTACTATATTTATTTTCTTAAATTGGTTAAGAAGTTGAGTTGGTCCTGTGTGAAACGAGAATTAAACACAAGCTTAATATGGTGTGAAAGCTGTCATTGCTGCTGCCTGATTAACTGTGGCCTAGAACATCTGCAGTGATTTACAATTTTTTTATACTTTCATGTGGAAATGGGTGTGTTTGCAAGTGTGTGTTGTGTGTGCATGTGGTGGGAAGTGCGAGCGAGAGAGCGAGAAAAAGAGAGAGAGAGAAAGAGAGAGGGAGAGGGAGGGCAGGATAGAGGTGTAATATTTCCATGCAAGTGTTATATTATTAATAATAGATTTATGAAGCACTAGCATGGGAGTAACTATGGAGACAGCTCTCTGTTATTCCCGTCGATCAATTTAGCAGTTATGTCTCGGTCCTAAAATGTCTCCAGAGGGCCGTAAAGCACATTACGGCATAATACGACGTGAATTACCTTAAACCGATCATTTAGAACTAGGCGACGGTGGTAATGCCGCACTGTCCTGCAGAGCCGCTGAAGATGAATAATATATTAGTGTTATCGGCTGTTGACATTTACCTCTGATGCCCTCACCTGCTTGTAAATCGGTAATTAACGTTGTTGATCCTTGTGTGTTTCTTAATTAAATCACGCCGATCTGCAGGACGACTCGGAGCGGCTATTGATAATGGCTCTCAATTAGTCGCACTCTTGTACCATCAATCTAGTTTTCGCCACAATGCACCTGTTAGAGTAATTAAACACCAAAGCGATGTGCAGTCAGTCACGTAATTGTCAGAGTGACTCAGTCAGGGGAGGAAATCATGTTTATACTCTTCCCGGCCGTAGTTGGCCGTAGTGAGGCCAGTCTGCCCAAAGAAGTGTTAAGTTCCATCAAGCCGGAGTGTGGAAAGCATAATATCTGTGTGAGAGGCATTTCTTATCGCATTACAGTCTAAAAGCCTTTTCTCATGCCACGGACAAAAAGTTGTTTGTGTGTGTACAAGATTTTTATTTGTGTGTGTGTGTGTGAGGTGGGGGTGGGGGCGGTGTGGGGGTGTATATACAATTGTGTGGCTTGTGGGCACTTTTGTGTAAGTGTGTGTTTTGAGTGCGTGAGTGTGTGTGTGCCTGTGTGAGTGTGTGCACGTACACACACACACACACACACACACACGACTTGGGAGTCACTTTGAGGTATTCTAGTCTCTGCAGTACTGCACCACCAGGCAGGTTGTGCAATGGCCTGCTTCAATGCACGCACACTGCACTGCTGCTGCTGCTCGGGTGGCACAGAAAGAGATGCCTACTGTATTTGCACAGATTATTGCAGGCCCACTGAAG
>CM050214.1:27902706-27972706 GCA_027475355.1 Coilia nasus
AAATAAAATGTGCGGTCCACCTAACACACACACACACACACACACACACACACACACACACACACACACATACACACACATACACACACACACACATGCCATAAACATACATGTACACATATACACACTCACCTACTCTTTGTCACACATGTCTCAGATACACAATACACATGCATGTACACACAGACACAGACAAAGACACAGACACTCAGAAAGATACAGAGATAAAGAGAGAGACACACACACTCTTACACACAAACACTATCTCACAGACACAGACAGTTTTTTTTGTTCCTGTGCCTTTTTTGTGCAAGGCACATGAATACCAATGGGCACACAGAACACTACAATGTGTGTGTGCGTGTGTGTGTGTGTGTGTGTGTGCGCGCGCGCGTGCGCGCATGTGCGTGTGTGTCTGTGTGAGTGCGCGCACAGAGACATGTCTTCTTTCTGGTGAACTTCCATGCTAGTGGTTTCTGCTTGGAGCTCCAGCAGTCAACATCCAGTGAGCCAGTCTTACACGGGCCAGGAAACAGATAGCTTTGTATACCTCCAGAAGGAGATGGAGGGGAACTGGACAAAAAGAGAGAGACTGGCTGAAAGAACGAGTGAATAAATGAGACAAAAAGCAAGAAGAAAAAGTGAGTGGGGTACGGGGATGGGGGATGTGGGTCTAACAATGACTTTCACCGAACGCTGGCACACAGTGACTTCATTACCAGATTGCAGTGGAGAACACAACTGGATCCTGGATGTTAATTACTTTTCTCCTCGATTCATAATTGAATTGAAGGTCTGACAGAAATGTAATATGTTTAAATGGCAAAGTTTTTTTTTTTTTTCAAAGTTGCACATGGCTGCTCCAATGGCCGTATGTTTTTACACAACCATTAAAGTGATGAACAGAATGAATCCGACGGGCCAAATGAATTCATTCGTCACCTGAAAGCTTCCTCCTTTTCTCTCGGTCGGTGCCAAAGGCTCTCAAAACTTTGATTGCATGAGCCATAATAAAACTGAACAGCTGCAGAGCAATACATTTCAAAGTTCTCAAAGAGACTCTATTAAACTCATGCCGGGAAAAAAAAACATACACCGCATTATTGTTGTGGTTGTTAGGCTTGATTGTGTTTGCGTACACGATAAACTTGCTTGAGCGACTAGTTCATATAGAGTGTAAATAACACAGAGCAGTTGTTTGTCTGGTAATACCAAGGGGCTGTTTATATACAGTGCATGCGGCGAGTTACTGTAATGATGCCGGAGGCATTACAGTATGGATTTCACCAAGTCATCATTGTGCCTGAATCAATGATCCAAGTGGCTTTTTTCAGGATTCATATTAAAGTTTTGGTCATTACATCCAACCCACAACCCAAAATTGTGCTTAAAATCTGCAAGCAAATCTCCCCCTTTTTGTACTGGAACTTTTGAAGTGCAATACCATGCATCCATGTCGTTGAAAGCTGCTTAAAAATGCTGCTTAGAATTGGACAAGTGTTTTTATGTTTCCACTCGGCCATTGATCCAGGGACCATAATTGCTTGGTGAAATCAGAGTGTGCACGTAGGGGGCCGTGCTGGTTGTTAGTGGGTGTTGGAACATTTGGAGACATTATTTAACTGTAAAAAATAAGCTCCTCCGCTTATGCTGGTCAGAAAAGCTGTCTCAACTCTTCTAGTACGCCAGAGGTTGTGTCAAGGCTTTAAAAGATGCAGAACAGTCAAAAAAATAAAATAAAATATAATAAAACACCCATTGTGTCCCTCAGTGCTGTCTGGAGAAACAGAGAGAAATAACAACATCATGACAGGCATGTCAGAGTCTCTTAGCCATTAAGAGGAATCGCTTTCTGAGGAGATTATTTGGTTTGTCTCTGATTGAAGGGCGTGTGTTTGCCCACGCCGGGGAAAGGATGAGCCCATTTGTGTACACGCCCTCCAGGGGTCTTTGGTGGCAGGACGGGAGGGAGGGAGGGATGGAGGGAGAGGGGTGGCGAGGGTGGCAGGATGGGGGGGAGGGAGAGGGGTGGCGAGGGGGGAGGGAGAGGGGGAGGGAGAGGGGTGGCGAGGGGGGAGGGAGAGGGGTGGCGAGGGTGGCAGGATGGGGGGAGGGAGAGGGGTGGCGAGGGTGGCAGGATGGGGGGGAGGGAGAGGGGGAGGGAGAGGGGTGGCGAGGGGGGAGGGAGAGGGGGAGGGAGAGGGGTAGCGAGGGGGGAGGGAGAGGGGGAGGGAGAGGGGTAGCGAGGGCGGCAAGACAGGAGGGAGAGAGAGGGGTGGCGAGGGCGGCAAGATGGGGGGGGGGGGGTCGTTGGCAGCAGGATGGGAGCAAGGGAGAGGGGTGGCGAGGGTGGCAGGACGGGAGGGAGAGAGGGAGGGAGAGGGGTGGCGAGGGCGGCACTGGCGGTCTGGCTCAGAACAAACGGCGGCGCGAGGAGAGGGCGGTGGAGAAGACGGCGGCGTGCAAACAAGGGCCAGTTGGATTGTCACGCCTCCAAGGGATTACAGCGAGAGACGGTCACAAAACGCTAAGCCGGCTCACACACTCTTTGGGGTGGGCGGAGGGGGGGACGCATTATGATAAGTTGGCCTTGTTTGTCTCCGCAGAGCACTGAGGCGTGGAAAATGACAGCCATTTCATGCAAAATAGGATGCTCAGACAGAGACTCCAACACAGAGATCAGTGTTCAGAAGCAGACGTCCTCAATATCAGTCATTTTCAGCAACTCTTGCTATTACAGTGCAGTTATTGCACCTTGAAGCCATTAATAAGTACACTATCATATATACTAAATACTGACTGCAAAATAAATAAATAAATACCTTATGGATATTTCAGTGTAACATAGGGTATTGTGTTTGTAAGCATATGGTTATGGTGTACAATTAAACACAATAAAAAAAAATGTGTACTAAAATCGGCACAATCAGAGCGCTTCGTGGCATAATTGCTATGCAACAATGCTACTACAGTCCTTTGTCTTTTTTCCAAGTGTCACCAAATTCACTGCACCATATGGTGGCCAACAGAAGTTTCGCCGCCTTTCCTGCAGAAGAGAGTGATGCTCATGAGGCGGGGGACCTGGGCCGGACCGAGGGATATTTCTAACTGGGACAGAGCGTCCGACTCCACACCGCCGAATACTCTGTTATAATGAATCTGCGGGGACGAATCAAGCTAATGAGGTGAGCATGTGACCGCCGTGGGGCCCGGCGAGACTCGCGCATGCTGCGGATGCCTAAGAGCGATGGGAGTCATTTAGGGGCTCATTAATAACAAAACAATAACAAATAAAGCGCTGTCGCGAGAGTCACGGTCGTGTCACACCTGGCCCCAGCACTTCAGAATCACACACCCCCCCCCCCCCCCGGTGATGAATGGAGAAGCACGAAGCTTTTATCAAAGGAGGGCAGATTCACGGCCTCCATTTTGGCTGCTCCTTACATAGGAGTGACTTAAAAGGCACGGACTGGAGGACTTGCACAGGTGTGAACAATATCCTGTCTCTTTTGACATCCCTTCTGTGGATATTACATTAAGGCTTGATGATTTTGAGTGCACATGCCAGCTTCAATAGCAGTTGAGTTGACAGTCTGAGCTTCCCTTGTAAAAGACTGACTCAAAAAGCATGGTCTGAAAGACTTGCACACGCACACACACACACACACACACACACACACACACACACACACACACACACACACACACACACACACACACACACACACACACACACACACACACACCAGGGATGGAAATGTACACCAGTCACCAGCCACATGCTGGTAAAATATGAAAGCAGCTGGTGAATTTTGGACACAAAATAATATTTTACTATTGAGTGGCTGGTGAATTTTATCATTAATTCATACCCTGTCAGTGCCTGGTAAAGGATCGCATTTTGCAAAGTTTAATTCCACCCCTGACACAAACACACACACACACAGGTGTGAACAATATCCTGTCTCTTTTGACATCCCTTCTGTGGATATTACATTAAAGCTTGATGATTTTGAGTGCACATGCCAGCTTCAATAGCAGCTGAGTTGACAGTCTGAGTAAATATTGAGTATGGACATGTGCTTACCTTTTGCATGGTAAGCACATGTCCATACTCAATACATGTGCTTCGCATTTTGCAAAGTTAATTTCCACCCCTGACACACACACACACACACACACATGTGAGCGAACAACACTGCATCTCTGTTGACATCTTTTTTTTTTTTTACATCTGTGGTCACTATGTGTACATTAAGTCTGGGTGATTTTGATTAACAGTAGTCTGCAGACCACAGTGCACGTGGCAGCTTCAACAGCAGGCTGCCTGGGTGAGTACTGAATACAGACATGCGCGTCCCTGCGTCATCGCAGGCAGTTTAGCTCATGAAGAGCAGGGCATCATGCGGCGTTGTGGCAGATGGATCTAGACGCTTTGGACACCCATGTGTGAAAACGGGGGGCGCTGATGGCATGTGTCAGGTGTGGGCCGTAGGCCGTGACACGGATGTCACGGATGTCACGGATGGGCTCGATCTGGGGGATGCTCCGTCACCTAGGGCAATAACCAGGGCTGGCGTCACCGGAAGCATGTAGGCGGATAGCGCAGGGAGAAAGTATTTGGTAGGGGGATGGTGGAGTGGTGAGGGATGTTGGGTGGGGGGGGGGGGGGTAATAGAGTCTGAGTAATGTCAGCGATTGTGCTCGTCAGGCCCTGGGAAGCTGTTCATTATCCAGCCCAGCCAGCATCACGGGGAGGGGGGTACGGATGGTGGGGGCATTCGGCGTCTGGGGCTGGAGATCTAAACTCCCCGTGTCTAGGGGAGGTGGGGGGCACTCGACGTCTGGGGCTGGAGATCTTAACTCCGTGTGACCCTGCCGTGATTAATTTGCGCGCAACGATGTCAGCAGGCGGACGCTGGTGTGGGTGAACGGCTTGGAGGTGCGGGTGGAGGAGCCGGGGTGGCAGGTTCGGCGGGTGGCGGCGGGTTGGGCACGTGAGGCCTTGTGGAGCGTTCACAGCCGCCGGCACTTCACAGGCCCCCCGCTGGGCTGCCCGTCGGAGCAAAACAGTCCGCCGCTTTGTTCTGCCGGGGGCCCGGCACTTCGGCTCTCGCCGAGATGAAAGCTTCTCCAGCAGCCCGACACGCTTGCCTGTTTTGCTTTTGCATTGTTTTAAGCAAGCGTGGTTTTAATCAAAGAGGGGTCACGGAGGAGGCTGACCCCTGGTGCCATAACACTTTAATTATCAGCGAAGATGTAGACGCCTCTGCTTTTGCAACAGTTCTCAAACAGGAAAAAAGCTGTTGTGCTGTGTTGTTTATCACAGAGTAGATATTTAATTTCATGACACTGTGTGGGAGTCGACGTGCTATCTGCTCCAAATGAACCCACAGAGATTTGTCTGGATATAATAATCCCTTTGAAAATTAGGTTTGTGGAAATGTGCGCTGTAAACAGTAAGGCCTCCATGACTGTGTGCCTGCACGCCTGTGTGTGTGTGTGGTGTTGTATCTAAACTCGGTAAACAATATTGTGCAGCCCGTTTCTTAAACCTTTAAAGTCATACCAGGTTGTGCAATACTTTTTCTGACCTCCGCAGGGACTCTGAAATAAGACCACAGTGGCCAAAGATCCTGAAAGGATCCGGAAACCTTACCTGTGATTTGTGCATGGATGTGGGATAGCCAAATATCTTAAATATCTATGGCCTGTCAGAGTCACTAAGGAGTGTTCAAGCATCACTGTGAAGTTCACAGGCCTTCTCTTCCCACCACAGTCATATCTGTGGCCTGTCAGGGGTTACAAGGCAAGAGGCAAAGACTTACATCAATACTATTGAAGGCTGGGAGGACTGCAGTCTCCTTCTATTGGCATCAGAAAAATGTGTGTTGAAAGTGTGGCTCTGTGCTTAAAGGAAAAGAGCAGCAGCAGTGTTTTGAGGGAATAAAGGTTTTGGGGGCAGGGTGGTGAAGAGGAGGGCTAAAATCGATAGCACGAAGCCTAGACTCTTCCCAGCACCAATCTCCTGCCCAACGTTCACCCCTCCTTATCCATATCTATTAAAGGTGATGCTGGCATGCTTGCGATTCTAAAAAGCATGCCAGGGCATGCCAGCATGAACAATCGTTTTAAAGAAGGTAATGCCAGGCTAGCAGAAAATTGTCCTGCAAGTGGGCGAGCTCACAGATCAATGACACAAATAAAATAATTGAGGTAAACTTGATTCCAGATCGCACATAGCTTCGACATGTGCTCCATTAGAGAGTCATTGATTCAGAAGTACAGTACAGTAAAAGCAACTGAAACAAGATCACAGTTGTGATTTAAACAGTACAACTTGTGAGCTGCACATTTTCATTATTGATGACTTTTAGACATTCAATGGCGATACCTCAGTCAGCAGTTACAGTGGTGTGTACTTAAGATCGAAGAGAAGTGGAGATGCAGTGAAGGAGAGGGGCCTCTCAAAGTGTATTATCCTAATAACCTCATTTTGTTGCCTGCACTATTACCATGGTAACACAAATGCACTCTAGCAGGTTAAAATGCTTTACAGTAGCTGCTTGCACACACACACACACACACACACACACACACACACACCCTGAAATGCTAAATGAGTCTGAAAAGTCTGTCATTTGGAATGTACTCGGTGAGAATCCAGAGGCAGATTTATAGCCTGTATGTGTTTGTAGACAGGGGGGGCGAAAAAAAAAAAAAAAAAAGCTCTGACACAGCATATCTTTCAAATTTACAAACAACCTTGCATGCTTCACCCATTCCTCCATACTTCTTCCTCTAGTCTATGCATTCATCTCCTGCTCCGCCTCCTCCACCTTTCCCTCCTCCTCCTCCTCCTCCTCCTCCTCCTCTTCCTCCTCCTCCTCTTCCTCCTCTTCTTCTGCATCTCCAGGCAAGACACCGAGGGGAAAAAAATCAGTGCTGACATTTAAGTGCTGCTGCGTATCTGAATGCCTGCGTGAAGCCGGCCCGCTGGCGCAGGAACAGTGATAGTGGGTAATGTGGCGGCTGAACACCTGCCTGATGTGGATTAAGCACGCCTGGCATAGTCAGCTGGGGGTCTTTTCCCTCACTAATTTGAATTGACTGAGCTTTATTTTTTATTTTTTTTCTGTGCTCCCGTGGCATGTTGTGTAGCTGCACGCTTTCTCCAGAGAGGGCTGCCACCCTACTTAGTAATCCCACAGTCATGCCATGCTGCACAAACAGGTAGACATCAAGGTTGCAGAAAGCCTCCCAACACTGGGGGAAGTGTGTGTGTGTGTGTGTGTGTGTGTGTGCGTGTGTGCGTTTGTGTGTGTGTGTGTGTGTGTGCATGTGTGTGTGTGTGTGTGTGTGCGTGTGTGTGTGTGTGTGTGCGTGTGTTTGTGTGTGTGTGTGTGCGTGTGTGTCTGTGTCTGTGTGTGTGTCTGTGTGTGTGTGGTTGGGTGGGTAGGGCTTTATTGGGCTGAGGTGCGAATGACCTTGAGAGTTGCACCAGCTTGGCTTGCACTGCTCTGTTTTACATTCAGCGTGTAACTGATCTGTTCGTGTACACACACAATGACTTCCCAGTGCCCAGGCCAGTGTATGGCAGGGGTGGAAAGTAACGAATTACATTACTCGCGTTACTGTAATTGAGTAGCTTTTTTGTGTACTTGTACTTTTTCAAGTACTTTTTGAAAAGTGTAATTTTACTTTTACTTAAGTATGTTTTCTTTTAAGTAATGTACTTTGCTACATTTTTCATCACAAACGTTACTGAGTAAAAAAAAAAAAGAAAGAAAAAAAAACTGAATTGGGGAGCCTCATTCTGGAACTGAATCACGGGAAGCATGCGCGATAGTCTCACACACCTCACAGACGATGGCGGGCATGGAGGAGGCAGAGGAGCACGTGGACGACCCTTCAGAGAATTCAAGAAATGAAGTGCACCTCTGGCCCTATATAAGTGACCACTTCAGCTTTGTTGAGAAAAGGGGTGACAGTTTTATTATGCAATGTAAATTATGTGTACCCAAGAAGACAACCATTTCTGTGTACAAAAATTTGACATCTAATCTGCGCAAGCATGTTGAGGTGAGTCATGTTCTCTTTCCACAGTTAAACCAAAGAACTTCTGCGGCTATGGTTAAACTGACAACAGGCTGGCTATAGTTCTATCTCAAAAATAATGGATGGCATTGCCTAATATTGAAGTAGCAAACTGTTGGTCAGTAACGAGAGATAACCAACGGCAACTAGCTATTCTGTTATTCGGCTGGCTAGTCGTGCAAGCAAGTTAGCTCGCCAACCTAGCGTGATCAGTCCTACCCAGTTACTATATACGTCTTTATATACTCTCATTGGACCTACCATACATCCAACAGGCCAATAAGGAGTACTAAACAAAACACATAGCAGCTAATGTTTGAATTGATAATCGCAAATGTGTAGACAGTTAGGGATGCAGCAGTTTTTGGTGTAGAAACCCACCTTACCCCTGACACAGTTAATCATCATTTTCAATTGGTGCACACAGGCGAGCTATGAGACTTCGGTGCAACATTTCACTTTAGTATTTCGTGTAAAGCAGCTTTTTGTGTAGCCAAGGTGGGGTAGACATGACTATGTGTGTAGTGGGCCATATTCGAGGCTGTATTGGGGGAGGTGGGGGAAATAGGAATTTTCCGTTTGCGCTTGGCAACAGATTTGAACCGAAGCATAGCACTGCAAGTTGCTCTCATTGCAGCTAGTCCGGTCGAACAGGTGGCACAAAGGAAAATGCTAAGAAATGCAGACTTGCAAACTAGTTATTTAGTGCCCGTTTTAACCGGCCTGCATCTGAGCATCATTTGGCATCATCGTCATTTGCGCCCTCCCCCGAATCTGCCCCGTTTGCTTATTGGCCTGGCAAATTTTCAACGTGAAAATTCCCAGTATAGCGTCCCAAGACCCTATACTGTGAATGAAAAGAAGCAGAAATGGTATGGGTTTAGCCAGGCTAACATTATCCTGTATAGCACTTTAATTTGCTGCAATAAAAAGATCTTGGTTGAGATGTGCGTATGTCCTTGTTTCCAACACAATAGAGGCAGAAACCACCCATGGTTAAAAAGTAACTTTTTACTTTTACTCAAAGTACATTTTAAATGACTTACTTTTTACTTTTACTTGAGTAGATTTTTTGACTGGTAACTTTACTTGTACTTAAGTAAAATTTCATCAGAGTAACAGTACTTGTACTTGAGTATAATATTTTAGTACTCTTTCCACCCCTGGTTTATGGTCAACAAAATATGACTATAATATAAAGCTACTTGTAAAAGATGACATTTAAAATATCATCGGGAGGGGAGGGGACAGTGGTTTTAATGCCCTTTGTGATTTTATGGGATGTTAGGGTGTTATGGATGGAACAGTGGCCAGCTGGTCATCAGTGGGTGAAAACGTATGGGACACCACACCACACTCCAGAATGTTCCTCAGACCGCACACAGAGGTCATGCACAGGCGCAGTGGTGTATACAGTAATTGCAGCATGTTTATATCATCTCTGAATAACAGCTTTGTTCTTGTAATAATTCAAATGACCACAAAAAAAAGGTAGTAAAACAGAAAATAAATCACTTTTTTTATGGCCAATTTTTAATAAGGAGAATATATTTTGTTTAAACTCGCCATTAATCGTGACTCTACAGCTCGTGTCCACTCTGCTAGAAAGCCCTTTTTTATGAGGAGGTGTTTTTTAACTGCCTCCCATTTTGTGCAGTTTGCTGAAGTATGGTAATCCACATGCTAACCTCGGGTCATGCTGCTTATCGTGTTTCCCGTTTCCACCGTGGGATTTTATGATGTTCTGCTCTAATTAGAACCAAGTGAGTTACTTCAGGCATTTAAAATACAGTCAGTGCCGGGCATTCAGCTGAACCCATTAACATAAGCAAACAACTCCTTAAGAGATAATTGTAATTAGCAAGTAAATGGACAACTAAGTCATTCGTAAGTAATGGACTAAATCCAGGATTGCTCAATAGCAACCTCCCACAATCATCTAACTGCCGACGATTTATATTATGTGGATAAATGTAACAGGAACCTTTTTATTTTCTAAGCCCCGCTTGAATGGTCAAAAGCAACTCAAAATCGCAGCAAGGCCTTACCTTTGAAGAAGCAGTCCTTGCTGTGCACCACATATATCTGCTTCTTCTGCAGGCACGAGGCGCGGTACACCTCGCAGTGGTTCTCGTAGAAGCGGCCGTCGGAGCCACACACGGGCACAAACGTGGCGTGGCATTTCTCCTGGCACACGCACTCGGCCTGGCCCGTCTGCAGCGCCACCACACACTGGCGTCCCCGGCCACAGAACTTCCTTCGGCAGGGTCCCGCGTCTGCTTCAAGGGTCACTGCAAGAGAGAGTGATCAGTCTTATTAGTGGCCTGTTCGCTGGGGTATGGCTTAATGGTACACATGACAAATAGTGACTGCAGGCTCCTCTGGTGTCTGGGGAAACGCAGACATGCACTTTGTGTCACACACACTCCATGACAAATTTGGAGATTTTGCAGAACATGAAAAAAAAGAAGAAAAATCTTGTGTAAAAAAAGTGTGTACATTTTTTTTAATCAATCTGCAAGTTTTAGTTAAAGAACTTAATTGAAGACTTTGATGTAAAAAAGTGCACAGTATTTAGTCTGCAGACTTTTATTCTTTATGCACGTTGTTCACTTTAATGCAGTACCTCAGCAAATATGAGATGAGCTTTGATTTTTCATTATTTTATGGGGACATAGAAGTGTTTTTCAGGACTACAATTCCATACATCTTTATACACATGCAAGATATTATATTAATGTGAAGGAAAAAAATCTAGTATAATATCTTTCAAAGTCTTACCGGACATGCTGGTAGCATGTCTACATGCTAGGAAATGTTTTTACACACCGACAAAAAGGATAACATCTAAGATGACAACATCTGATCTGACAACGACACTTCCCATGCAGGTCAGATCAAAAGGCCCCCACTCCTCCTCCTCCTCCTCCTACACCACCACCACTGCTGCCACCATCACCAGTGTGCTCCTGACACCCCCACCTGCCCAGGCCACCTCCACCTCCACTTCCACCTCCTCCTCTTCCTCCTCCTCCTCCTCCTCGTCTCTGCCTGCAGAGCCTCCCTGCTCCCCCCGCTGATTTAATCTATTTGCACTTAAGGCAGCACAAAAGCTGCTGAGGCTTGCAGCCACTCCACCTTGGATTGATCTTGCAGGACCCCGGGAGCCCGGGGGCCACCACGCCTGCTGGGATGTGAGTGTGGATTTATGGGGCCGGGGAGCGGGAAGCACTGGGCCGTATGCCGCACCGTTGTCCGGGGAGCAATCAGGGGCAGAGCCTGCTCATCGCCTGCCTGCCGGCCTGCCTTCTTGCCTGCCTTCCTGCCTTCTTGCTCTGCCAGTCTCACTCTCTCTCTCTCTCTCTCTCTCTCTCTCTCTCCTATGCAGACCCTCAGGTAAATGACAAAAAACAACTGTCAAGAGGCAGACACAACTGCAATTCCATAAAGTATTAGGAGCCCATCCAGCTGTTGCACTGAAATCGATTGTTTCACACTATTGTTTTTCTACTGTCAAGTCATAAGACAAGGTGGATTTAGTTGCAATGCAGGTGCGCACTGCAAACAAGGCGTATGACTCAACAGCACAGCATCAGCTCAGAATCCGTCAAGATGAAGGGAAACAGATTTAGCGCGCGCACGCACACACACACACACACACACACACACACACACACACACACACACACACACACACACACACACACACACACACACACAAGCACACCACACACACACGTTTATTCCCACAGACAATGTCTGCTTATCCAGTTTACTAATTGTTCTCGGAAAATCATTTGCCAGAATGCAAATACTGCGGCTCCCCTGTGACCTTGTTGTCAATGTCAAGGTCAGACACGATTACTGGATCGTTTGTATTCTCCAAACACCGCAGATTAAATGCTTAGCTGGGTCCGGCAGGATTTTTTTCTTCCATTTCAATCTTCCCCCCCTCTTTCTCATCTTTTTTTTTTCTCCCAGCACTCTCCTCATTTTTCTCTTCACATGTTGAGGCACAGAGGACAAAAATGGCCGCTCAACATGGCTGAAATCTGCATGGATTGGTAATTGCCCAGTAGACACCCTGACAATAGCAAAAGCTTTTTCTCCCCTACCGCCGACCGTGTTTACACCAATGGCTCCGATTGTTGATTCTCCAGAAAGTCAAGAAATAATTCAATAATGCTTTGTGCAAGTAGCTGTACAATGGCGATACACAGTCCCCAGAAAGCCTTTTGACCCAGTCTCAAGATGGCCCAGGCTCAGCAGTGAACACTGTTTCCTTCCCAGCTACTTGTCCTTTGTGGAGCTGTCTATGGTAATCCCCCAGTACAAGACTCTGTTGGTTGTTCACAGTCTTTTAAGAAATTGGCCAGAATATAATGAAGGCTGTTTACGCACTCTAATGTGCGGTCTCTGGAGTGTACATAAAGCCTTCAAAACCGCACATTCATTCCACATTAATGCTTTTGAGAATTAGGTTATGTGGCTAATTGAATCTTTTCTGCTTAGTCACAACAAGTATGTGTCTATTTTTTAAATAAACATCTCTCTCCTGTGGACGTTCTCCCTCATAAAATATTAACGCATGAGCACATCCAAGCGATTCTTTTTTAAAAGAGCGATGAAGTGTCTCTTTCTTCACCTATCATTTCTTCCCATTAACTTCTTGTCACATCCTCTTGACTTGATTTTTTCCCACAGGCTGCCCGCATTTAATAGCGAAGGGTAATTTTTTTTCATATCCTAATGCTCCTCATATCAGTCAAGCCTTACATCATGATGCTCAAGGACATGTTTGGCACTTATAGCTCAACACTTTTTGTGCAGCCAGAGCAATTCTTAGAGACTGGCTGAATCTGTTTAAAGTTTAACAGCAAATCCATATAAACCCCTTCAAGTTTTCAACACCAAAGGAAAAAGGAAGAGAATTATGGTCAGGACATCAGGACACCGCTTGACAACTTTAATTATTCACACAGAAATGCTCAGACTGTCCCCTCGCATTCTGCAGCTTCTGCCTGTCCACAATAATGCATGTGTGGAAAGCCTCCGTCCTCCTTTTTTCCTACACTACCGACAAGCTGATGTCAGGCTCTGACATTTGCGGACACTGCGAGGACATTTGGGTCGCCTGCTACCTGCCGCACTAAAGGGGCTGTGGGCAAATGAGCAATAGGAAGCAGGCCTCGGATGTCCACTAATCTCCTAGGTTATTCTATTTGCTTTGAAACAAATGAACGTAATTACATTGAGAGACATCACGTCAAGCACTCAGCCTCTCTCCGCTCGCCGTGACAAAGGCTGGCAAATTGTATCTGTCGGGCACACTGCCTCTGAATATCAATTGGGAGCAGTCTGAGGTCTAAAAGGCACTACATTTCCCAGAAATCTGATGCGTCACAGATCTCAAGGAATGATGAAGATAAGAAAACCTTTTTTAAAAAGTCTCATTATGTGAACTGCTCTCAGGCTCTTTATCAGGTTCTGTACTGCCCCTGCAGTTTCTTAGCGTCTTAATCCTCATTGCTGGTGACACTGAACAGTCACTGTGCTACTATACATTTACTTGACTAGTGTTGCCTGGGCCCCTAGTAAGCCAGCAATTTTGTGTTCTCAGCATAACATTTTTGTAATAGAAAATGCCATTTCTACTAAATAAAGCAAAATAAAAAATGTAATTGACAGTAGAAGGTGAATGGATAATCATGTTGCTATTTTCAATACTGGAATGCACTAAAGGCACTAATCACTTTTAAATAAATTCTGTTAGGGTTCATCAATATACATCAAAACCAATGTATATCAATTAGGACCAATGGTGCAGATATTTGTTTATAGTACAGAAATCCCAGCAAATACGTAATTCTGGAGACTAAATAATCCTCAACCAAGAACCAGAGTTAGTAGAAATCACTACCATATTTGACATTAGACCCCTTTCATGATGAACACAGAAAATGGGAGAGTTTCCGGGAGTTACTATACCACCAAATTACTACACCACACAGCATCATGGTGTAATTGGTATCAACACACAAGCATCAACTATGTAAAAATCCCAAATGGCTTATTAACACTTTAACCCCCAAATCATTCCATTTCATTTGAAATTAGATGACAGAATGGAGGCGGGGCTGTGGGTGCAGTGGGGGGATGAAGTCCATACAGTATGAATAATTTCTGCAGCTTTCTGTACTAAGGGTGCTGTTGCCACTGACTTGTCCTCACAAACCTACACACAAACTCCTTTCAGATAAAAATGAACATGCCCTCAGCAAAGATACAGCACTGAACAATACAGTGCAGAGATCTATTAGATTCTGGCAGCTGTCTACTGGCTATGTCTGTGTGCTGTCTGTCCGTTGTTCTGTCCATTGCCCCAGTCTTTTATTTAGTGCTTTATGCAGTAACTGCACTTTGTGTGTGTATCACTAAGTGTGTGTAAGAGTGCTTTTTTTGGTGCGCACCAAACGTTCCATTCGAACCAAACGTTTTTAGTTCGGTTTCGTTTTCGTTGGTGTGAATGCA
Source organism: Coilia nasus (assembly GCA_027475355.1). Lineage (NCBI taxonomy): Eukaryota > Metazoa > Chordata > Actinopteri > Clupeiformes > Engraulidae > Coilia > Coilia nasus. Next base: position 27,917,335 of record CM050214.1, read on the forward strand.
ATCTCGGTACTTTGGTGCGCACCAAATCAACCGGTCCGAGACTGATAAAAAGGGGTGGTCTCGGACCGCTTCATCTGCCCTACTTTGGTATGGTTCCTCAGGTGTGAAAGCAACCAAGCCAAATTGGACAGAACAGTAGAGTTTATTGCATTATTATTATTGAAAGTGGCGCGTTTTAGTCTGGCTCCGGTGGCGATGGTCTTCACGGTCGTTTTTGCTACATTGTAACATTTTTCTGACTAGTGCAGACCAAAGCAATTGAACTATAGGTATGAAAGCGGCCTAAGGAATATAAACCAGTCCATACAGTTTTTAATGTAGCAAGCACCAGTTGGTCCTGTTGAAACTCCTGAAACCTCGTTTCACCATGTGGCCTACACTGTATAGAGCTGACATGACATCACCTTCTTGAAGGATGAACTATACATTACAACAGTCTCTCAAACCAGTATAAACACTGTAAATGACCTTTGCCAGTTTCCTTTTTTAATTTGCCTTCTTACTTCACCGAGAATACAGCTAGTTAGCTAGTTTACTGTCATTTCAGGACACGGTATACAATTTGAAGCTAAATTAATTTTGAATCTACTGTGACACACAGACTACAGGCACAAGCTGAAGGACCTCTGCTCTCAACATTCACCGTTCAGCAAATGAGGTTCTGGTAAATACAGGCCCACAGGGGAAAGAAAAAGAAATCTTAAGAACATTGACCTACAAAAGAGCCATCTCAATATTTCCAGTGAGTTAGTAAAAGTGAATGATTTCTCTGCCCCCCATGAATTATAAAGGTTGGTAATGGAGGAGGTAATCAAGTGAAACTATGCGCTAACTGTCTGCGCTGTTTATGACCTTCTGCCATGCTGGGGGAGACTGATATAATAGTACTAATTTATTAGTCATGAATGGAAAGCCATTTACTCTGTATGGGATGTGATCACTGGTCAAAATAAAATGGGGCCAACACTAATTGATTTTGGTGCCACACAGACACTTAGAGGTAACAAAAATAAAAGACTGAAAAAAATAAATAAATAAATAAAAAACGGGCAACAATAAGTGTTTCTAAAAGCAGACTATGACTGAAAGCTTTCTACAGAGGGATACATTTAAGCAGTAGTGCTCCAAGTCCACTTGGTTTTAACATCTGAGCTACATCTAAACTGAGAGAGGAGAGCGAGGTCAGGCCAGGCACAAAAAGAGAGAAACAGTAGAACAGATAAAAAAATGCTGCAGGAGACAGAGGAGGAGGAGGAGGAGGAGGAGACAGAGGAGGAGGAGAAAGAAAAGGAGGAGGAGGAGGAAGAGGAGGAGGAGGAGGAGAAAGAAAAGGAGGAGGAGGAGGAGGAGGAAGAGGAGGAGGAGGAGGAGGAAGAGGAGGAAGAGAAAGAAAAGGAGGAAGAGGAGGAGGAGGAGAAGGAGACAGAGGAGGAGGAGACAGAGGAGGAGGAGAAAGAAAAGGAGGAAGAGGAGGAGGAGGAGGAGGAGGAGGAGAAGGAGACAGAGGAGGAGGAGGAGGAGGAGGAGACAGAGGAGGAGGAGAAAGAAAAGGAGGAGGAGAAGGAGGAGGAGGAGAAGGAGGAGGAGGAGGAGGAGTAGGAGGAGGAGGAGGAGGAAGAGGAGGAGGAGGAGGAGGAGGAGGAGGAGGAGGAGGACAGAGATAAGTAGAGAGAGTGAAAAAAGGTGAAAGGGGGGAGTGAGTAGAAAAGACAGAAATGGACAAAGTGGGCAGGCTCCCCTCTTTACAAATAATCCAGGACCACACAAACAAACACACACACTCACACACACACACACACACACACACACACACACACACACACACCCCCTCTCTCTCACACACACACACACACACACACACACACACACGCGTACGCACACAGACACACACACACGCGCACACACACACACACACACACACCCTCTCTCTCCCTCTCACACAGACACACACACACAAACACACACACGTCCTCTCTCTCTCTCTCTCTCTCTCTCTCTCTCTCTCTCTCTCTCTCACCCATACACACAAACACACACACCCTCTCTCTCTCTTAATCCAGGACCACACAAACACACACACACACAAACACAGAGCTCTCCCTCTCTCTCTCACACACACACATTCACAAGTACACATAAACACACCCAACACCACTCGGCGGTCTGGCTGCTCTGCCTGATAGCGCTTTATTGATCCACGGATCCCCATCCATCTGCTGGCTTTCTGGGCTCAGCAACCCCTCTGTACGGGTGTGGGTGGGAATGTGTGGATGTGGGTGTGGGTGTGTGTGTGGGTGTGGGTGGTGCTGCCTGGTACTGGTGGTGGGGTGTCACTAGGGAGTGCCTGCCCTGCCAGCCCCTGGCCCCACGCACACTGGCACGCACACACACACACACACGCACACACAGTCGCACACACACGCACATACAAACACACACGCACACACATAGGGCTGGGCGATATGGCTGAAATCTCTATCACGATATAAGTGTTTCATATCGGTCGATATCGATAATTATTGAAACATTGTGTGGCCTATTTAAAATAAGTAACAGGAGGGAAAAAATCTAAATTTAAACATTTTTATTTTAACCTTCCTCTTACAGGCAATAAGCATTCAGGCAAAATGACTGTCAACGCACACATGTTACGATCACAATGAAAACTGATCAATAAGCTAATAAAGTGCTTAACAAAGCTGAAGTGTTATAAAGACATGTGCATAGTGTTAAATGTAAACATAGCGAACCTGATACCTGAGAAGAACTATCATATGTATATAGTTTTACTGCATAATTTGCAGACAACATTTGTCTGATTACGATGAGATTTGTAAACTCCAAAAAAGCTCCCATACTGGTGGAGCAGACCTTTCTGTTCTTAGGGCTCATTCACACCAAACACTCTGCGTATTCAGCGCGTGGCCGTTTTCTGTCCGTATTCGTTTAGAATGCATGTTAACAAATTAGACTCTTCACACCGCAAGCGTGATCTGAGCGTATTCTGTCCTTATACAAACATATTGTATACTGATACGCGCTGTACACGCTCAAGTTGGTGTGAATGAGCCCTTATCCACATTTTCCTCGCTCGTCGCAGTGGCACTCATCTTCCTTTCTTGACCATGCTGTTTCTGGAAAAAAACACGACTACGAGACAAGAGATGGCGCAACCAAACACGATACTGTGACATGATTGGCTATTAGCGTGTCACTCCCCATACGTTGCTAGGCTACAGAGGACGAGTGCCTTTGCTCATGCAACAAAGCTTGCTTCGCAACAAAGATTTAAAGCGGCGCTAAATCAGAGAGGGCTCTGACTAAACTTACGCCGTTTTCTTAAAAAAAAAAAAAAAATTCTATCGAAACATTCTATCGAACGCATTTTCTATTGTTATCGAGTAGGTGTCTATCGAGATACATATCGTTATCGTTTTATCGCCCAGCCCTACACACACACACATGCCCGTGCACGCGCACACACACAAACTCGCACAGACACACACACACACACACACACACACACACACACAAACATGCACACACACGGTTGCCCGGGCCAGGTTACTCTGGAACACACGAGTCAGCGGGAACAACCGTCTCTCTTTCTCCCCCCTTCACACGTCCCATCTCTGTCTTGCACCATCCCTCTCTTCATCACACGTTACCTCTCTGTCTCACACGTTCCCTCTCGCCATCCTGCATTCTACCTCTCCATCAGGCATTCCCTCTCTCCACCACTCACTATCCGCTATGCCATCTCTCCATCACACGTTCCCTCTCGCCATCCTGCATTCCATCTCTCCACCAGGCATTCCCTCTCTCCACCACTCACTATCCGCTATGCCATCTCTTCATCACGCTCTCCCTCTCTCCATAATGCGTTCCCTATCTCTGTCTGTCGCATGCGGAGAGGATACTCTCACTGCCTAACTGTATGTGCATCTTCCTCAGCCTGATCGAGCCCTCCCATATCAGCACCCTCCCATGCAAACAGATCCCATGCAATATCCAGCCATAAAGCGCCACTCACAACCACTGGGGCACTGAGAGGGGGAGAGACAGAGAGAGAGAGAGAGAGAGAGAGAGAGATGGAGAGAGACAGAGAGGGAGAGAGAGAGAGAGACAGAGGGAGAGAGAGAGAGAGGGAGAGAGAGACAGAGGGAGAGAGAGAGAGAGGGAGAGAGAGACAGAGGGAGAGAGAGAGGTAGAGGCAGAGAGAGAGAGACAGCGAGCAAGAGGCAGAGAGAGAGTAGTTTACCGTAATATGAAATGAGCAGATGTTGTGTATAAAGAGCTGTAATGGGGTAAGCTGGGACACACTAAAGTGAGAATGAATGTTCAGTTGGTCGCAATTCAGCGAACACATACACGTGCTGAGGTGATTTTTTTTCATTGTCAGTACAGGCTACAGAGAAGTCAAATAGTGACTCAACAGCTCATAGGAAGCAAAAACGTCCCAGCAAGGTATTCTAGCCCGTAATGGCCACTCCTTGGAGGACCTACTTGGCTTGCAGTGCTGGTGAAGGCTGGTTGTTTTTTTATTACATTTTTCATAGAAAAAGGTGTACCAGACAGCCCTCTAAAAACTGGGAAAAAATAAATGTTTGGGCATTTTGGAAATTTAAGGAGGTAGGTTTCTGGCACAAAATGCATACGCGAGGATTCTCTTTTTAATGTAACATTTGCTACACAGTGCTGGTGTGGGAGTACATGTGTGTGTGCCAGTGTGAGAGATATGCAGCCCAGGTTTTCTGTGTGTGTGCAAAAGAGAGAAAATTAGAGAGGTTGGGGTATACAGTAGGGCACACAGAGAGAAAGAGAGAGAGAGAGAGAGAGAGAGAGAGAGTGCTGGAGTGAAAGAAGAGAGAGCTTGGCTGTGAAAGAGAGACCGAAAGAGAGTGTGAGTGTGTTTGTATGTGTGCCCATGTGTGTGCATTATTTGTCTTTAGCGTATCGATCTCTCCTGCGGAACCCAACAGAGCTCCAAGCACGGCACCCAGACAGCCCTGCTGACAAAGCTCCTGCTCAGCCCCCAGCTTTAGGGGCCCTGGCCACCACCCCGCCCCTACATCCCTACACCAGTGCCCCCCCCTACACCCCTGCATGAGGGGCACACATTCACCCCTGCACTGCTACATCCCTACATCCCCGCACCCCCCACCCCTACATCCCTACACCCCTGCACCCCTACATCCCCACACCCCCCCACTCCACACCTCCACACCCCCACATCCCTACACCCCCGCACCTCCACACCTACATCCCCGCACCCTACACCCCTGCAGTGTACATCCCTGCACCCCTACATCCCAACACCCATACACCCCCACACCTCCACACCCCCTCTCCCCTACACCCCCTCTCCCCTACACCAATACACCCCAGCAGCTCTGTCCCCTACACCCCTGCAGTGTACATCCCTGCACCCCTACATCCCTGTACCCCGACACCCCACCACCCCCCACCCCATACCCCCACACCCCTACATCCCTACACCCCTGCATCCCTCACCCCTGGCGCCACGGCTCTGGTCTCCCATCACTCCCTGCTGGGAGCGGGCCCTCTGCCCCCTTCCTGGAGACCTTGGCATTAGCTAATGGACTACCGGAGCCATCCAGGGTGGCTGCAGCTCCATCAGAAGGGAGAAGGGGTCTCGGGGAGGGAAAAGGGGCTCGGTGTGTGTGCCAGTGGCTGGATGAAGCTGATCAATATGTGGTAATTACAAAGAAGGTTCTGATTGCAGTTCTGCTTCTTGTCAAAACCATCATGTAAAAGTCGAATATTCAATTAACTAGCAGAGGTGAGCTCTATTAATATTCGTCAGAACATCTTGATCATAAATGTGTATGACCTTACAGAGTACAGAAGAAAGAAAGAAAGAAAGAAAGAAAGAAAGAAAGAAAGAAAGAAAGAAAGAAAGAAAGAAAGAAAGAAAGAAAGAAAGAAAGAAAGAAAGAAAGAAACAGAGAGAATGAGAGGGAGATAAAAAGAGAAAGAGAACATGCAAATCCCAAATGTATTCCTTAACATCAGGATTTTTTAAATTTCTTTATTGTGGATGTGAGAAAGATGGAACCTTACACTTGCAGACCATCTGTCACAGTCACGGTACAACAAAAATAGACATAAACACACAGCTGCTTAAAAATTCATTTTGATCTATGACACAGTAGTAAAGCAGTAGCACTCTCTCTTAGACTGACTTATACCACAGAAGAAGTAGGTGGCATTTAATGGGCCTGTTCAAATAGAGAAAATTCTAAAAGGGAAAATGCTTTGTCAGGAAGGTGTTTAAGAGAGAATGAGACATCAATACTTTGTCTTTGAATAAGCTTTTTTTCCCCATCTGATGAGATGCTTTCAACTGCACCCACAACGATCTGTTTTAAGGGAAACATAGATATTTCTGCTGCTTCCTATTGCCCATTGATTTGTCGGCAGCTCCCTATTTGAATACAACAAACAAGCAAAGGGAAAGGGCCAAATGCAGTTGGCCAGTATAACTGTAATCTGTTTGTTCTGTATGCGTAGAGGTTTTGAAGTGACGGACACACCGACAATACAATCTCACAACACAGTGATTGTAATTAGCAAAGGTCTGTGAGACACCTGCCAGAAAATTATCAAACATTAGTATAAAGCCTAATGTCTCTGTAACAACGTCAAACCTTATCATACATGCCGCCCTAAAAGTTTGGGTAACACTCTATTTTGCGATTCCTTTTTTAGTAATGTAACAACCCTAACCCTAACCCTATGGCTCAGTGTAAGTACATTATGTTACATACGTTGTTGCACTGGACCTAACTGATGTCGTAACCAATGTTTGTTTATACCTGTGTTTTTAGAAGATGGCTTCACCTGGATTGCCTTATAAGGTATCTCTCTGTGTCTGTCAGCAGGGAAGTGAAAAGCAACCTTTTTTTGTTTTGTCTGTACTCTCCATCTCTGAATGCTCTCCTAAGTCATTTACACAGACCAGACCAGGAAGACTTTGTGAAAGTAAGTGTCTGGTATTGCATTACTTAAGAGATAAACTATATTAGCCTACATCAGCCTCTGCGACGCTCAGTGCAATACAAAGATATGTCTTAACCATATCTCAAAGTCACAGAGATAAAGATGAATTTATTTCAAGAAAGCACATCTAGCGAATGAGGGAAAATTTAAGCCAAGAAATATTAAGTTGAAGTTCAGCAAGGGCTTTGCGGTTCTGCAATTTAAACTCCTATGTTTGCAAGCCTGCTAACCTCTGGGGATGCAAAAGGGGGAAATTCTTTGTAATGGTGCAAATACATATATTGTTTGTGAGCTAAAGAGTGCAGTCAGTTCTGCTGACTTTCACACAAGCCCGGGAGACATGAGAAATGGCTACCCACCTCTGTGAGGTTATAAGGGGGTGTGGAAGGAGCAGGGTGGTGGTGGTGGTGGGGTGGGGTGGGGACGGGGGTTGGGGGGCTAAAAGCTTCAGAGAGCCTGTGTGTGGAGAGTCAGGGGCGATTTTGAAAATGGATTTCAAAAAAGGTGACTCTGGACAGAGCTGGCCTGGCCCAATTAAACACTACTGCTGGTCACCCAACACAGAACAAGAAAGGACAAGGACACACACACACACACACACACACACACACACACACACACACACACACACATATACCACTTTTTGAACTTTTCCTTTTCTTTTTATTTTTGTCTCTGATGTCTCCGTGGCCTGGCTAGCACTGGAGTCAAAGTTTTTGTCCTGGGAGAGAAGTCTGAAATTACTGACCTGGGTTTAAACCGGAGACATTACTCAAGCACGCTTTTCTATTTGAATGTCCACAGAGATAATCTAAGGGCAATTCAGTTGTTCCCTTGTGTAAACATTTGCTGACAATGCTACTTAAGGCTATGTCACCAAGACAAGGTAAATAGAGAGACAGAGAAAGAGAGAGAGGGGGTAAATAAAACATTGTCTTGTCTATTTTAAACGACTAGTCTGACGTCTGATGTTTAAATGATGATTTGCCTTAGGGCCTGCTTGCAGCAATGTGGCAATCACAAGAAAGTCTGGCAATATTTATTATGACTAACACAACCAAATGGCGCTAGAAGTAAAAATGAACCAAAGCAATTAAAAAAAAAAAAAGTTCAGTAGCATGACAAACAAGTCAGAATAAGATCCTATTTTTTCCCATTAGACCATGTACGCCAAAGCTCAAGAAGAGATTGTTTTGACAGAGGTATGAGGTAGCGGGGTGGTCAGAGGGGTGTGTGAGTGTGTGTGTGTGCGTGCATGCGTGTGTGTGTGTGTGTGTCGGTGGGTTGGTGGTAGGGGGAGGGGAGGGTACGCTGACTATCAAGGGGACCATCATTCAGAGTTCACAGAGTATTCCAGTGCACAGTCCAAAGGCTTTCATGTCTGTGCCACTGTGGAGGGATAGAGTCCCTGTTGTCTGACTGTCTACAAGCATCACCTGAAGTAGGCTGCCACAAGTCTAATGCACGCGAATCCTCCAGCATCACCCAACATCCTTTGCCATCCTTCCTCATGTGCTTGTTCAGCAGAAGGAGTATGCAGGGCAAAGTTTACTTACAGTGAAGGACCAATTCAGATGTGAAGGCTTTGTATTTGCGCACATGTGAAAGTTGTGATACAGGCACCGGCAGAGCATTTTTTACCGATTTTCCGTCAACTATTTCCGGGACACTGGAAGTACGGGGGACATGACTCTTTGTAGGCATGTAGCCCTAGAAGTTTTTGAGCGACTAGAAGCTTTTGGTCCCCAAGGGCCACCCCCCTGCTTTGCCAGGGTCCGTCAAAGAGGGGGAGACCGGCAAAAGATTTTGCTGAATAACTCAATGAACGTTTCACCCAATGACATGAAATTTTTGTGATATGTCGGTGTTACAGAGACGTATCGACTCAGCCCATAAACACTCATTTGAAGCATAGCGCCTCCTAGTGATATGGGTAAATGCAAAAATTGGTATTTTGAGTTGCCAATATCTTGGACCGAGAAGGTGGGAACTGCACAAAATACGTCATGCATGATCACCACAAAGACCTCTAACATCACAGCACATGCCATAAAATTTGGTCCATAGGGGGCGCTGTAATTGTAAAAAAATGTCATTTTGCCTATTATCTAGAGAATGCTAACGTTTACAACAACTTTTTTTTTATCGTGAAATCTATTGACCCTCACGCATTGAAAGCACTGGTCGACGCCCACTTCCAACGAAAACAATTTCCGTGAAATTTTAACATTGCGAAAACGAATTTGAACAAACTCGTCATAGGCCGTTCATGTGAATCTCGCCAAATTTGGGATATGTCATCTACAGACAATGCTGACAAAAAGTTATCAAAGGATTTATCTTGAGATAAACCGTTTCGAAGTTACACGTCAATGAACATTTAACACGTAGCTTAACATTTTTCAAAAGTCCATATCTTGGCTTTTAATTGCTCAAATTTGGTCAAAGTTGACATGCCATCTCTAAACAGCTTTCTTTTCATGTGTACTAAATTTTGTGACATTTCGTCATAGGGGGCGATGTTTATTGGCGAAGCTAGGTGTCAAAAAACAGCTTTTGTTAAATAATTCGTCAACAATTTTGCCCAAGACAACGATTTTGTGTTAGTATGTCGGTGTTACAGAGGCGTATCGGCCCAGCCCATAAACACTCACTTGAAGCGTAGCGCCACCTAGTGATATGGGTAAATGCAAAAATTGGTATTTTGAGTTGCCAATATCTTGGACCGAGAAGGCGGAATTTTGCGCAAAATACATCATGCATGATCACCAAAAAGACCTCTAACATCACAGCACATGCCATAAAATTTGGTCCATAGGGGGCGCTGTAATTGTAGAAAATGTCATTTTGCCTATTATCTAGAGAATGCTAATGTTTACAACAACTTTTTTTTTATCGTGAAATCTATTGACCCTCACACATTGAAAGCACAGGTCGACGCCCACTTCCAACAAAAACAATTTCCGTGAAATTTTAACATTACAAAAATGAATTTGAACGAACTCGTCATAGGCCGTTCATGTGAATCTCACCAAATTTGGTATATGTCATCTACAGACAATGCTGACAAAAAGTTATGATAGTGATATGGGTAAATGCAAAAATTGGGATTTTGAATTGCCAATATTTTGGACTAAGAAGGTAGGAACTGCATAAAATATCTCATGCACGATCAACACAAAGACCTCTAAAAGCACAGCACATGCCATAAAATTGGGCCTATAGCAGCCGCTGTAATTGTACAAAATCTCATTTTGCCTATTCCTTTCAGAAATCACTCCTACACACTATACAAACACACACAATGTCATTCATTCAAAACCCACATTCATGCCCACTTCCAGGAAATCATTTCCACATAAATTCTCACCTCACAACACTGCTCTTCCACACACTCATCATACCAACAGTTCCCACATTTCAATACACTGCGGCGGTCATACCATGTACCGCTATGCGGTACATCTAGTTATTATTATTATTTTCTTTATTTCTTTCATTAAAAAAGAAAGCTATTTTCAGAGCAGGGGCACCAGGGCTGGGCGCTGAAAAGCACGTGCTGCAAAATATAAAGTGGAGGTTCACCAAGAGGCCGAAACTGAGTACCCTCATTCGCTTTTATCAGATCACCGTACATAATGAATATCGTCATTAATAAGTCATCAGAGATGACCGTGAGATGACAAAAAAAGCAGCCAAATGTCTTCACCAGATCTGTCGTATGAAGACAAACCTACCCTGCAAAAAAACACTCCTTGCTTTACACCATCATCTGCACCAAAAATTTACTTCATACAATGGCCTTTTAAGCCATGTACACGCCCCTTCTGCAGTTGAGTTAAATATTCAACATGTCGGGCATTTCCTATGCATGTGTGAGTATACAACAGATTGCTTTTAAGGTTGTTGGTGCTTAGGCTTTGTATCATGCAATGTGTGAAAAGCAATGTAAAAGCAGCACACTGCTATAATGATTTGGATGTTTACTGTGCGAACCTCATCAGCTACACTCAGTCGTCTGATTATTATTATCTCTGTAGCAAAAAGCTTTACAATTCATTGTGCTCAAATCAGATCAACTGTTTGAGCAGTGACTGTAAACGGCGTGAGCAAAATGCATTCAGCGAATAAAGAGGCACTGGGCCAGACAAACCAAATGCGGTTGGTTCTGGGTGGACGCAACTGAAAGTCTGTTTACTTCACGTAGCTGGAAAAAAGTAACTCTAACTGCCTTGACTCTGGCTGTAATTTTACCAATATGGCAGACCCATTTCTGCTTTACTTCTTCATAGTGCAAGAGTATGACACCCTACTGTCCACTTCTGTATTGTTTTTATTATCATTATTATTATCATTATCATTGATTATTTGTTATTAATTATTATTACTATTACTATTATTATTATTATTATTAGTAGTAGTAGTAGTAGTAGTAGTAGTTGTAGCAGTATTATTATTATTATTATTATTATTATTATTATTATTATTAGTAGTAGTAGTAGTAGTAGGATTGTTATTATTATTATTATTATTATTATTATTATTATTATTATTATTATTATTATTTTCTATGTTTTACAATCACTGGTCTGAAGCAGTCGTTGTCTGCCAAGCCGCTGTGCAGTGGGGACACTCGCTCGTGTGGACTCTAACCTACATTCAGTAAGGCTCTGGGCACAGCCTCATCATCCAGCGGCCTACGGAAAACAGCATCTGTACACCGAGGAACAAACAATAATCTTCCAAATCTACTCTACACGATACTTGTCCTCCGCGTGTGCTGACAGCACAGCACGGCTTCCCAGAACAGCCTGCGCTCAGCTCCCTGCTAACATGCGACAGAAGGAGAGCGTTTTATGTCCTTTCATTTGATTTCATTATTATTGTTTTCCCTTTCGACTGACTGACCGCCTATTCTCTGTGAGTGTTTTTGCAAAACACTTTGGGCTCTTGCCAGAAAAGTGCCAAAGAAATGAAGTGCATTATTATATTATTTCTGAAGGGGACAACACCTGAAGCAGCACTCAACAGAAGGAGGAGGCAGTCTGCCTGTGGCTAGCCCGGCACTTAGGAAAGTCAGTGTGGCACAGCGCACGGCACTGTGATTCAGTGATTAAAGAGAAAGGGCTCTATTTTCACCATCATATGCGCATTGTCTTAAGTCTGTCACGCCATTTGCTTTGGGGGCAGTCCCGAGACGATATGCTATTTTGAGAATTGAACGCTGCACCTCGTGCATGGTTGAAAGGGGTTGGTCTTAAGTTACCTAATTAATCATAGGTGTGTTCAAGGCGTAATACGCAATAAACCAATCAGAGTTTATACTCTCATTCCCTTTAAAGGCCAGCCACATGTTTTCCATGGCCTGTTGCTATTACAATGGCGGATTTGCCTGGACATCAAGAGCGTTTTTCTTTGAAGACCGATCTGCTCCTGCGTCAGAACTGCGCCATAACCTTTCCTTTGGTTTTGAACAATGTGTATATGTTTATTTTAAAAAAAGAAACAGATTGCTCAATAAATGTGCATTGCTGGCGAAATTTTTGCCAGTGTTTATGTCTTTGCGTTTAGTAAATCATCAGATTAGGCTACTCAAAAGAGCAAAGTGGTATGCAATCTTTTAGGAGCTTGAGGATGTTTCACATAGTCCATAGCTCCCAATGGCAATTTACGCTCTGTTGTTGGCATGATGTGTGTGTCAATAACCATGCCTTTAGTGGATAGCCATCGTCCCCTAACAACCACTCATCAGGAGGGAGATCCCTCTTGTTTTATGTCAAAGCGTTATGTGCCTATAAAATAGCTTTTCAGCAATGCGCGACTGACTACTGACTAGGTTTTTCTCGGTCATTGGCAGACTTGTTTTTTCGTCCTTATTTTACCATCTGGTGAGCTTTGCGCCAGACCACACCTCTTTTTTTTCGCTGACACACCCATGGGGGCACAGTGTCATCTTCTATCTGGACAACATGAATTTCTGACGGAAAAAAAACGAATGATGCGCTCACACAGAACGGTAATGGCAGCATGCGCATGTCGCGAATGCACAGTGCGCCGCAGCATGATAGGGCCCAAACAGTGAGTTGAAATACTGGCAGAGTTAATAGCATCAGTTTAAATAGAATCAGCCTTTAATGTGATAAGGTCAGCTGTCTTTTAAAACAACCAACAACCAGAAAAACAACAATAGAACAGAACTTTGTCAGCATCCAAGAAATTGGTAATACATTTTGGGCTCACTGCTCATTGTTGGCCTCCATGGTTATTTCATGGGACAAAAAAGGAGCAAATGAATAAATAAAGGCCTATTAAAAATCACTGTAACTTTCTGGATGGATATTACTCAAAAGATGCAGCTCAAGGCCAATTATCCACAGCTGTCTGAAGCAACTATCTCCCTTTAGTTCTGGCCAACAGTTGCTCATTAGATGTTTATGTGCATGCAAGGGTGGGCTTCTAAAGGCTTCTTTAGTAAAAAGCGGCTAATAGTATTAAAAATTAACTGATTAGCTATCTAGCAGGGGATCTGTCACCTAACTTAAAAGTGCTGCTGAATTATTGTTCTGTCTGAGAGCTACTGATGGATTGAAAATATATTTTTTTAATGGGTGGGGGGAGACATGGCTAAGTAAACAGGAGAAACTATAAAAAATGAATAGTGAATTCAACAATGTGAATTTTTAAAAGACAATTCCACTTGCCGAGACTTATTTTTCAAAGAACTGTGATTGTGTCTTTAAATGACGGCAATTGACTCATAGACCCAGGGAAAAAAGGAAGAAAAAAGTGCTAAACTACTTCCACAGTGAGATCCATGGTTTTTATATGAGCTAAAAAGTCTGAGGAAGAACTTTTTTTATTATTTCTTTTGCTGTGCAGTAAACACATCTGCAGCTTCCTTCACAAATCATTTTCAAAAGACTACCAGCATGGGAGAGCAAGAACACCCGCATGAATACACAGGCTATTTTCAGTACTACTCTCTCTCACAAAGATGTACACACAGGTACACACAACACACGAACAAACACATGCTCACAAACATGTAGTCACTCTCACACATACACACACATACACACACACACGCAACGCACACTCACTCACTCACAAATGCATTACTTGGTTGAAAGTTGTTTAGCAACAGCTGAGTCTATTCTGTGTGAGCGATGATATTATGAGTGCACATGCGGTGCGGGGCTCGCAAGGCCTCCACGGGGGAACACTAAAAGCAAATTCTGACCCTGTTGATCATTAATAATGCAGGCGAAATCAGGGTTAAAATAAGTGCACCGACCGAGCGAGGCCAAGCCAGGCGAGGAGAGGCGAGGCGAGCACCGCGCGACACAGAATTTATACGCTGGGGCCAGGAGACGGGCCGTCTCCAGCGTCATAAAGTTTGAATAGCGGTGCGGCCAGCCGGCCGTGTGGCCGAGGCGAGGCGAGGCGGGGCGGGGCGGGGCGGGGCGGTTCAGTGGGTGGTGCGCCGCTGCTAGTGCTGCCCTGGTCTCCCCAGCTGTCCACACGCCTTACAGCATCAGCTCCATTACCGGGCCACTCGGTGACTCATCCTCCACTGGGGCCAGCCTGCCAATCTGGGTGAAAATAGAGTGCATCCATCGCAACCACAGCAGAAGGAGGAGGAGGAGGAAGAGGGGGGAGGAGGAAGAGAAGGAGACCGGCAGTGCTGCTGTCATCCTGGGCATACAATCCCCATCGCCCTGGGGGGCCAAGGGGGCCAGCTGCCAGACTGCGCTCTCCAGGAAGATGGAGGCTGTACTGTAACAGAGTGGTCACCTAAATGATTTAAATATTTTAGCTCAGGTGCCAGACAGAAAGAAAAACTGTCAGTAAGTTCATGACACAACACTGTCAGCATGAATTATATGAAATCAGAAATCAGCGGACAAAGTTCAAAGTTTGAAGTTTAGTTCAAAGTTCAAAAATCTTTCTTTGATAAACCAAAAAATATTTCTCAAATTCATGTTTTCCACTCTGTACAGTAGTTCAGTTCCTTCTGAAAGACGAGCAAAAAATTCTGTTTTTATAGGGAGGGAGAGTGAAAACCAGCTCCTGCTGGCAGTGTTTCCACTGATCTAAAAATCCCATAGACTATCATAAACCAGGATAAAAAATCAAATTTATCCATCAAAAATATTTTTTCAGTTGGTATGATCTACTGTACCAACACTGAAAGTATTGTGCAAAATTGCAAATGTCCTGATGTCACACCCACTTCACCTCACTCATACATGAGGTTTGGTCAGAGTAGTCCTTTATAAGCTCACTAAAAGAAAACTCATAACAATCCAAATTTAGGGGGAAAAAATAAATATGATAGCAAGAATCAAGACTGTGAACTGAAATATAATTTCGATAAAATTACGGCCCCATTGAGATCAATTGACGTCTCTAAAGAGGTAGCAATGTTGCCAGCAGGGGACGACGAAATTACTTTCCCTCCCTGCTCAACTTCTCCAAATCTGCCAGACTGTGCTCGCCGCGAGGATGGCAGCTGTACGGACGAATACAACAGGCACACAGACGGCAAACACTGACCACTGTCAACCACCGACAGAGACGACAGATGCTGTGCTGTTTTCCCAACGCTCACCCTTGGCTAACGATGCACAATCAGCACAGACTGTCACCACAGACCAAAAACCGTCCTAAGACAACATGTGCTGCACAATGTTCCAGCCACTACCATAGCTGAGTTTATAATCGACCACCATCAACTGTGACTACTGTGACAACTTATCTGACCCTTAACTACTAACACACACTGTCCTACTAAACACTGTCAGTGGGTAACAGAAGACAAAATACAGAATGTGGTTGTCTGTTTCATTTTAAGGGCAGAAATGATCTCTGTTTATACTTAGTTATAAAACAGAGGCACGTTAAATCTAAAATAGAAATGGCTTACATGAAAATCAATGCTATCCTATAAATGAAAAAAAAACAAAAAACAAAATCTGTCTTTACTCCATTTACTTTACACTTTACACTTTACTTTACTTTACACTTGAAATTTATTCCATTCTTTTTTTTTTACCTCATCATATCGTTTCATATTATTTGACCGAAAACACATAAAACTGTGTAAACGTTAGACAAACAACTGTAACAGATGGCGTAACCTCAGCAAGAAAAAGGAAAAGTAAAGGCTCCAACGCCGCAAGGTCACAAGTTCACTGGTACAGCAGTGCCACTCAGACGCAGCACTGTTTGTAAATGCTCTTGTCTATGCTCTCCACTGTCTGTTCAACACAGCCCCTTTCATCTGACCATCTCCTAACCTCGTTCCCCCTCTCTTGACAGTGTGGGAGTGCTAAACTAAGCGATATTTTCCTTCTCGCAGAGGGTCAAGAGTTCACCGCTGTTATCTGTCCATATATTTTTTGCAGCACAAGCGAGGTACTGACAGTATTCATGCAAAGTGTTCATGACAGTGTCAATAGGAAAACTGAACAGTAGCCTAGTCATTCATCGCTTAGGCTACTGACAGAAAGGGTTCACGGGCACAAAAGCATAAAACATGGAACATGTAGTTTTGACAGTAAATTTACATTAAACTAACCTACAAGTAAATTAAATGCTATGACACTTGCAGATGTAGATGGGGATGCTTATCAGTTGCTTGAGCAGAGGCTTTTCATTTGTTCACATCGCAACACTACTGAAAAGGGTATGAGCACAAGCAGTACATGAGTATATGCACATGAAATATAAAACATCTAAAACCCTTGACAGCCAGTTTACGTGGATAGACCCACAGATATCTGTTAACTCTTCTACTAGCAAAATATGGTCATTTTGGATGTTGAGATTGCCCACTCAATCTCCACGGTTTAAACTATGCAGGGGGGATTTAGATTAATGCAGTGCTGTCAAACATGAAAAAGCTATGTAGTATGGTAAAGAGGGTGGGGGTAGGTGCCATTTAATTCATACAAGGCCTGACTGTGTGGAATAGGGAGGATCAGTGAGAATCGGAGATTTTCTCGTCATGATCCCAGAGCAAGCAGAGCCTTCAGTGGAGGCCTGCCACCCTAAGACTTAAACATGTTTTTCTTGGTCAAGGAGAGTCAGAAGTGTCAGAGACAGAGGCGAGTTTCAGCAGGGGTTTAACTCAAAAAGGATTTAAGAGCAGACTGGAGACTGGAGAGCTTTGAATTAAACAGTCTGCGAAGATTTGCATTTTTATGGTACTTAGTCTTGTCTTGACCAGAACCAGATTAAATGGGTTTGGTGTGATTTCAGAAAACGAGAAGTAACAAATCTCTTCATGTTCATTTTTCCCCCAGAATGTCCTTACAAATATTTCATATACAGGACAAAAGACTAGAAGAACAACATGTAAACACTAAAAGTGTCACTTTTCAATTAATTTGGCCGTGTTCAGCAAAATATAGCAAGGCTGTCAAATGCAAGAGGTGAAAATAAAACATATCCTAATTTCAATTTTCACATTGATAGTACAGTATTTCTTCTTAACAGTCTAATTAATATTCATGGCATATATTGCTGTTACCAGGGCTAAAGCCTGCCAGCGTGTGGCCTATATCCACCCCATCTTCCTTCAGTTACTTTGTATTCATCAACAGTGATTTTATGTTGTTTTTATTTTCTCTAAGAGTTTCAAAAGGAAGACCTGTCTAACGATTCATGTGATGCCAGAGGAGGTGATGCCTGCCATATCCGCAGGCTCTAGCAGTATTTGCATTCTTTAAAAGCTGTCAGATTTTTTTTTCCTTCAGGTAGCTTGTGTCTTGCAGGAATCCCTTTAATGTTTCTGCACCCCCCTCTGTGCCCGAAGATTTGCTGAAAATGGGCCCGATGACATATTAGTTTTTTTTGCCCCTGATGCAGGAAAACGCCGCTTTATTGCAAAAAGGGGTAAATACAGGCACAGGAGTGAAAATATCGGCCGAGATTGGCATAGGTGGAGGTGGCGGCCCCCTCTGTTTGTAGCTCATGCTCAGCCTCTCACCCGTCTGAGTCACACGCCAGGCCCCCACGTTCCTCCAGGGAGGTAGCGTCCCTGCCCCCCCTGGAGTAGGGGAGGGGCGAATAAAGGCATAACCGCATCACTCTCTGGAAATGTCTTCCAGCCACCAATCCCATTACTCATTATTCAGTCTGGAGAGGGGTTGCCGGAGGAAGGATGGGGGCGTTGGAGGGGAAAATAAACTACGCCGAAGGAGAAACGGGTTCTGTGGCGGGCGGGAAGGGAAGGCACAGTGGCTGCTGCCAGGCAAAAACCTCAGGGACCCAGCGGACGGCGTCCCAGCATCCTATTTGTGACTCAGACACATCACAAGGTGTTGTGGGAAACCAGGGGGATAATGTGCCGAGGACGGAAATCACACATACAATTTCTGATGGTGAAGCAGCTGCTGAATGCCAGATATGGCCCTACTCATTGCTGAGAGATTTACACACACACACACACACATGCACGCACACACACATTCTCATTCATTGTGCTCAGACCTAAATTAGAATGATGGAAACGAATGAGGGAGTTAGTGAAGCCAAAGAGCAGTGTTCCAGCGCTGCGCGTCTGAAATCCACCCTATGGACATTTCTGCAGCTCATTCCTGCAAATTGAATGCAACACCAGTTGCAGAAAATGAGAGCCCTTACATTACGTGACCATCTGTTTCCAAATGAGGAGACCGAAAAAGGGTTTCCAATATTAAACCTATTATTATTCCAAAAGAATGTGACTGTAAATCAATTTCACACCTTCCTTAAAATTCTGATTAAAAGATTAGACACATAAAATGGATGGATCGGATCTTAGAATAACCTTGGGTCTCATGCTCACTAGTCATTTCTCTGTGGTGCAAAAACATTCATCATTGCGGCTCACACAGACACATATTTTAGGCTTGGCCTTCTCTGACAGATACAGCTCATAGCTTCTAACACTATTGTGATTCCCCCACCAATGCCTTTTACAGTGCCCAGTGTGGGAAATAATTAACTGACACCCACCACTTCTGCTCCTCATCATGGCTAATGTAAAGGTCATTAGTATCTGTTAACACTTGATTTGTGTTATTTATTGTGCTGTACTGTCTCCTATTAAAACTTCACTTTTTTTGCTTGATTTATGCTGCGGTGCTATGATGCATGCAACACGGTGCCATTAATATATGTTATTCCTTACATGTGAATGATATCAGCGGTGGATGAAATTGCTTTTGCGTGCCGGCTAGCCATCATCAACATGTCAGAACTCAAGGTTGAATCCAAACCTTGATGTAGCATGCATAACAACACAACTGTTTTCTTATGGTAAGAGTTTGCAATGTAGATATTTTTTCACAACGTTGGCTCTTCAAAGTGTTTACAATAAATAACATCCATGCATAATTCATTTATAAGCTGTCAATGTCCTGATGTATAGTTGCAAACAATGTGTACTGTAGACTACAGAAGACATGAATGTCTCTTATGCGGTTTTAATATGGTCAAACGTAACCCCTTTTCAGCCCCCCTCCCAACTTCCTTACATAGCTATGCAATATTTACACAAGGAGCGCGAGTATTAATATAAAGTCCTTACAGTTCACAATAACACATTTGATATATAAAGTGATATGTATTTTTGTGAAATATTAGATCCTTGCAATATTTCTTACCTCAATCTCTAGTTCATCTATTGCTTGAGCAAGCAGTATGCCATAGAGTGCATCCATATCACTGCATTAGAATATCAAAAACGTTGAATTGGTTGATATATTTCACCACAAACAACCTCTCAGCACTGCTCTTCATAATAACTTCACCTCTGCTGCATTTCCACAATGAAGCAAAACCCTGGTGTTCAGAATAAGGCTTCAGACTTTGGCAATTTCCATCTCTGAGGCTTGACTCCAGGTCTGTGGCCCAGACCACCTTAATATGTCCCTGGAGTGGTGCAGGGTCATATCAGGGCTGAACGTCATGGGATGGAATACAGTACAACATGATAATACAACTGCCAAGATTTAAAAACCAACCGCTTGAAATGCAGTCTCATGCGCTTATAAGTAAGCATTTATCAGTGATGGAGTGTCTGGCACTCACGAGCCAGCACAAGGAATGTTAGAAAGCAATTAAACTCCACAGTGCAATGAGTGAGATAAGGGTCAAGTGTAAAAAAACAGATAGGCGGAGGGTGGATTTCTAACATACAGATCATACTGAGCGTGTTAAGGTGTTATGACCGCTCAATATTCTGACAACGTGTGGATAACAGCTCTCTCTCTCTCTCGGATGCTATTGGTTCGCATACTGTTCCACCTTCTACCAGATGGATGAAAAGACTGTGGCTGGAAAGACTGTGGCCACGGGTGGCCATACCACGCTGTAATGCGGACAGACAGAATGTTCTCAATGGCACAGCGGCAGAAGTTGGTCAGTATTCTGCAGTCAATGCTACCAAGCTTCTGGTAGCACCAGTTTGAGTGGCCCTGGAAATTATTTGGCTTTAATTTGTACACAGAAACTCATGAACAATTAAAATAAAAAAAACACAGCAAAACCGCCAAGGTCAAACACTGCTTTTTTTACATACTCCTACAGCACTGGTCATACAATTCTAGTGTTAATGTTCTTTTTGCAGGCATACAAAATATTAAGACGTCCTTTTGGAAATACAAGACCAAAGTTAAACACCAGTGCTTTAGGCTGGGAAAACTCTAGGGCTGGCCCTGTTTTGGTATAAAAATACGCCTTAAAACTCACCTCAGAGCATTTCCAATCAGGCCAAACTACAAATCAGTTTGGGATGGGGTACATTTAGTGTGTGCCCGTGTGTTTTAGTTGTCAAAGAATTAAAAGACAGCTCCATTTATTGACAGTAGGACTGGTAGCAGTCTTGCGAGCACACTTGTGCAGTACTTCAATGTCGATTGCCATCACAGGTTGTGGCTTCATCAAAATTCAATTTTCACTATGCTCTCTTATGTTAATGCATGTCCTAAAGTGCTGACTGTGTAATGAGTTTCTCCTCTTTAACCACCACTAAACATTAAAGTGCCCAGCAAGAGGAATGAAAAAATCCTTGATTGCCATACTAGGTGGGTGGTCATAATAACTCCTTCAATCAGCAAAAGTTCCTCTGGCTTCTTCAATTTAAATCTGATTGCTTAAATAAGTCTTGAAGAGACATATGACACATGACAGACACTGATTCACGTCCTATAGCTGTTCCGCAGTGGTTAATGAAATTAAGTGATTTACAGCACATTGCAGCTGATCCCAAGTAAGTGCGCTAGTGCTATTTGTTCACAACTGATTCATTCCACTTTTATGTAAAATTTGTGAGATTTTTTGTCGTTATTAAAGAGGTTTATCTAGATTTACGTACCAACATACCAAATCCCTGCTAACACATTCATTTAAGTAGTAATACCATTTAGAAAGTAGTGGAAGACTACAACCCTGAGACAACTCAACAGTAGAAAAGAAGATCACCATGACATTCCACCCCGAGAGTCTTGTCCGTGATCCATATCTCCTTGTGCTGGGGAGAATGGAGATGGATTGGCTGCCCGGCCTCTCACAATGAGCCGCAGTCAAGCATGCAACTGGTGATGAAAGCAGATGTTATCGGCCTGCTGTCCATCCCAACAGGGAAGCCCCCTACCGCCTCCCTACTCCCCACTCCAACCCCGGCTGTGCTGCTCCACCCTCCGCAACCCTTCAACAGGAGTGCAGAGATCCCTGACCTTCACTTGGGGAGAACACAGACCCCTGATGGCCGCCCTGAGAATTCTCCAGCGCGTGGGCATCTGGCAACCGTTTCCCCTCGCCTGCCCCACCCCCACACCACCACCACCACCACCACCATCAACCCACCTCCTTAATTTTCTGCTATCGAGAGCTGTCACTTTCTGCCTGCTGAAATATCGCCAGTGTTACCGGCGCAATCTGACCTCAAGACTCAGTCACCGCGGCAGACATCTGCGCTGCGGGCAGAATGCATCTGCTCGGCAACAACGGTGTGTCACGAAGCAGCGAGCATGACAGGCACAAGGGGGCCAACAGCCAGGCGTCACACTCACACTCAACTCAACCTGAGCCAAACGGGTCTCTCTCTCACACACACTTACACCCAACTCAATCCGATCTGACAGGGTCTCTCTTAAATTTACACACAATCAACCTGACCCAACCGGGTCCCTCTCTCAACTGGGTCCATCTTTTATACTTTGCGCTGTGTGCACCTTGAAAAGGGGCTTTAAACGTCATTGTACTGTGTATAATTACAATAAAGGCTTTCTATTCTATTCTATTCTACTCTATTCTATTCTATTCTATTCTATTCTATTCTATTCTATTCTATTCTATTCTCACACATTTACATACAACTCAACCTGACCCAACCAGGTCTCACTCTCTCTCACACTTACACATAGGGCTGTGCGATATATCGAATATACTAAATATGTCTCTGAAATAGATTTGTGAGATACATAAAATTATCGTATGTATCAAGTATTTTATGGTCATCTGTTTTTTTCAAGCGGCAGCCGAGACTCGTCTTGCTTTCGTGTTTAAAACGTTCTGGTGGCTTTCTCCTTCTCCCTCAGGAAGTAACATGAGTGAGGGTTAAAAAAAACGCACATTCTCGCCAAATACTCACCAACCAATCCCGCGCGACATCTAGGTGCGGAAGGCAGGGAGCTTCATTTTGTAATTTCTTTCGGTCTGCAGGCAGCGCGAACACTAGCTATCATACAGTATACCCAACCTAATGCAATAGAACATGGAAGCAGACGAGCAGCTTGTTCCTAAATGAGGCAATAAGTTATCAGTAATCCGGAAGTTTTATGGATATCGAGAACGTGGAGCAGGTCACCCCAATATGCAAAGTGTGCAAAAAAACTGTCCCGACGAAAGGCAGCAGCACCACAAACATGTTTCACCACCCCAAAACCCACCCGGCAGAGTATGCAGAGTCCGTCAAACTCCGAACAGCATGCACACCTGCTAAAACCCGTCCACCAACCCAGTACAGTTGAAAACTGTGCAGAAAGAAGTTTTGCAGATCTCTCTCTGTCTCTCTCTCTCTCACACGCACGCACACACACACACACCAGGCTAAATGTGTGCCGTTATAGTTAATGCCACACACGTCATTTTATTTTTTTTAAGTAATTTCATGAAAGCACTTGTCTCTCAGGATTTCTACTTGAGTTTGCACTTTTGGGTTTTTGCACAGTTCTGGGCAGCTCTGTTTGATATTATCGCTTTGCTGCAATTTTGAAGATTGTTTTTGCACTTTGTGCTTATTTCAACTCAATTGTGGTTAATCACTATGAAAATATGTAATGTTTTCCTGGACACCACCTTTGAAGTTACCCAAGAATGGTATGTAATCTGCAGGGATTGTAGTGAAAACAGTAAAGAGTAGAAGTGTGATTTCATGGGGTCCTTTAAAGGAGATTTCAAAATATCGAGATATATACAGTATCGTATATCATGACATGGAGAAAATGTATCGGGATATTCATTTTTTCCCATATTGCACAGCTCAACTCAACCTGAGGCAACCAGGTCTCTCTCTCTCTCTCTTATGACTAGGTTACAATTTCTGTATGATAGAAGACAGGGTCATCATTTAGACAAAACAATCAACAAAATTCTACGACCATGGTCACATAGCCATTTGAACTCATATGGAATAACACATATCAAATCTTGACAGAAAACATTACCTAATAACACTACAAAAGCTTGTGTATTCTGCAGTATAGTGGCGTATGCAGGCTATTAAAATGATAGGTCCCTCTACCACCACCAAGCAATGGAGTATCTGCATTTTTTATGATCACTGACTCACACTCTCACAATTAGTCATGTACGACAAAGGCCCTCTGCCAGCACAGGGGCGTCTGGGAGACAGGGGTCTGGGAGACGGGGGTCTGGGAGAGTGTCTCAGTCACTACCTCGTTACCGCAAGCAGGATGAAGAAACGTCTGACCGGGTACTGCAGTGGGGAAGGCGCATGCACTGCAGGTGGGGTGGAAGCATCACCCTAGCTGATCTCTTTCTTTTTCTCTCCTCCACTCCCTTTCTCTCTCTCTCTCTCTCTCTCTCTCTCTCTCTCTCTCTCTCTCTCTCTCTCACACACACACACACACACACACACACACACACACACACACACACACACACACACACACACAAATATTCGCTCACTGAAATACCATCTACTCCTCACAGGGGCTTTTGATCATACACAACGCCAAAGACGGCCCAGAGAAAATGAAACCCATCCTGGTGTTTACATTCCTCCACCCTCCCGTCTTCAGACATGGTGCGTTGCACACCTGATATTAAGCACGCTACTCCGAGTGCTGTGTAAGCAGCAGGGGGTGGGGGGTGCGAGCTGGGTGAGGAAAGAGAAACAAATATTAACAGAGCTCCGACTGATTACGAAAAAGCGTCACACACAACTCTCCGGTGCTCCAGTGGAGGCAAACATTGTCCCAGAGATTGAGCTGAATGATTGGGTTCTACTCAGAGAGATAGTGTCATTATGAGTGTGAACTGCAGGAAATGCACTCCAGACAAAAGGTCGAATGCAAGAAAAGGATTTAAAAGGCAAATTCGGTGTAGAATGAACTTTCAGTACGTTAAACCAGGAGAACAAGTTGGTAAGTTTGCTGAGGAGCAAAACTACATTAGCCTCTTGCATTTCGAACTTTACTATTTTTACCGTTTCTGATGAAAAGGCTCACAACACTAGTGATCAGGGCACAGAGTTAGCTTGAAGATATCTCTAATTCTAAACCATTAAAAAATCTTGAAATGGCTCCATGCTTCCTTGTAAGGAGGAACTAAAACAGGAAATAGTTTTTGACATTTGGTCCTCACCAGATGGTTAGCTCCATAGATGCTATCCAGTGAAAAAGATTGAAAACAAGATCCAGACTCAGGAGACACTAGGAAGTGAGAGAGATTTTTTTCTCTCCAAACTTAAAACAGACTGACCCCCAAGGCCTTCTGGGTAATATGCTTCCACCACCCCCTCTGCCCTGCACAGATTGAATCCAGGTATTTATCATTAGTTGGCCTGTTGCACCTAAGTGCTCCATCATCTTCAATCAGCTGAGATTGTTGTTGATTTCGGCCAAATGCGCAGCCATTTGTGACAATCAAGGGAATGGCATTCCCCTTCTGCTTGAGTGCTGGTGCTTCCTGTTCCCTCCATCCATCCCTCCATCCGTCCCTCCAGTCTCTACACAGACAGGCAGCGGGCTCTGTCATTATTCGCCTCTGTTTATGAAGACACCATCCTCAGAAACAGCCTCTCAATTTAGCTGAGAAAATAGCATTAGGCCTGAGAACAACTATATATTCACTACTACAATCATGAGGGAAAGAGTTTAAATAAGAGGGGAAAAACAGTTCCCAATGACAAAAGCACTTCTAGTCGCTTAATATCTGATTGTTTCTGCATTAGTTTAATCTGTAAAATGCCATCTGTCACTTTAACGGACCTCTCAGGTATTTCTTATGAGAGTAATCATTTATATCAGGCCACTTTGTTGTATATTAATTTGTCCGTTCAATGCACCAATGCATTTCCTCACCTCTCTGTAAGTGGAGTCCAATTCTCTGTGTTCACACTGGATGAGTTTACTGTTTTACGGAGAGTAAACAACAGTTAGGACTTCCGTGTTTGCACCATTGGCTTTCCAGCGGAAAATCTTTTGAACCCCAAAAAAGGGTAAACTTGGCCATTTGCCATAAGTAGCGTTGTGTTGAAAGCTTTCCTATAAGTGCCTACATATTTCTGTCTCTTGTGCTAACACAAAAAGTCAACAATGCACTTAAACTCTTTTTTCAGGCTCATGTCATTCCTGCTGTCACCAAAACCTCCATTTCAGCATCTCAGACACCAAGGCCTCCATTTCAGCATCTCAGACACCAAGGCCTCCATTTCAGCATCTCAGACACCAAGGCCTCCATTTCAGCACCTCAGACAGTGACATTCTGTGTGTTTGTGTTTATTCCCCTTTGCACCTGTCAGGTCTCTTTTGTACTGCAATAAAGAGCACGATGCAAATACCCTTGCCGCTTTCTACACCAATCATGTGAAAGGGTTACTGGAAAACCTGCAGTGTATTCATTTGTTCTGATGAGATACATGTAGCTAATCACACAGCGCAGACAAAATCCAGCTGACTGCTCAGTGGCAGGCTTCGCTCCTGTTTCTATTGTGTGGAAGGTGAACTGTGCAGTGCGCTTTGCATAGCAGAATCTTTTGGTTTAGTGGCGTCAAAAAATAACAGCAGGCGTCTGTTTCTGAATTCCTGCAACTTTTGTCTCCAGGCACATTCTCCGCCAAATTAAAGCTGGAGTTCGCAAAGTTTTGAGTCATGTGGTGAACAAATCAGCAAACCACCAACTGCCAGCAGCTACGCCATTTGTACATTTTGCACTTTTTTCAGCAACATTGTGTTTTTTCCAAGGCAGTTATTGTTGGAAAACTCAAATCTTCATTATAAGCGAGAGTCAATGTTGCCTGCCTTCTGTAGTGTTCTTTAACATTTGTGTCACATTTCAGTTTTTTTTTAGCAATCTATCCCAAGAGTGTGCATTCTTATACACCTTATGTGTTTACTGTGTAAGACAAACCTGGGAAAAAATACAACCCTGACACCCCAGTTGTTTTCCCTAGTAGACTACACCTGCCTTCCCTGTTTGAACTCACTGTGAACTCGACAGGAGCATTAAACTTCACAGAAGGCTGCCCATGCGCACGGCGCAGAGCAGTAAAAAGCTGTGATGCTACACGTACGCCCCCGCGCCCAATCACCGTATGTGTGGGCACACAAAAGAGCCACCAGCTACGCCTGCTGAGATCTGTGCAGACAGCGTCTAATTCCAAATATCAGTGAGGGGTGTGTGTGTGTGTGTGTGTGTGTGTGTGTGTGTGTGTGTGTATGTGTGTGTGTGTGTGTGTGTGTGTGTGTGTGGTTGGGGGGCTGACAGTGAGGCATCTGCAAAGCCCTCATATCCCTTACTTAGCTGCAGAAGATAATGGTGAAGATATGAAGCTCGCACTTCCATGTGAATGCATGCAGATGACAAATGCAGTACCATCATCTTCTGCCTGAATCCCCATGTCTGGACAAACCCTTGAAATATTAATGCTTCAGAGAAAAAATTATGCATCTGAATCATGTGAAATAGCACATCAAGATAGCTCTACATATCTCATACGCTCCTGACTAAATAATATTGATATATAATATCAATTATACATGAATGCCATTACACTGGAGATATGCATCAATGTAATAAGGCAGAAAGGTTTAAGCAGAGGGAAGGAAGCCATCCTCAGAGTCCTCAGAGTGAGCAGTAACTTACTACATGAAATATTATTACTGTAAAGCAACATTATAACTACCATAATATTACAGACTATCAAATGGCATAATGTCCTTCATTTCTTAATAGAGAGCTTAGTCTCCTGAATGTTTTAAGTTCTTAGGAAGGGAGGATTCTCAGAAGAAGCATGTCACTTTCTTCTGTCTTACTGCAAACCATAAGTCATGTCTTAGGCTTGAATTAAATAAATTGAACAACATGATTCTTTTAAGGTAAGGTATATCTAGGGTGAAAACGCATGTACAGATTCTGCAATTAAGACTGACATAGCAGTGGGAGATAATAAGGTTGATGGATGTGATGACTAAAATAATAAATGGAACGAATGATATTGCAGTGCGGAAATGTGCATATGCATTGCATTGCAGCAGACGAGGTACTCCTCATCAAAACCAATATGGCGGAAAAACATTTACCCATGGCATGGCGGAGTTGAGGTACCACATGAAATGGCCAAATGAACATTGAGGACAAAGATGCATTGAAATATGCAGTAGTCTGAACATCACGTGATCCCAAATGCATCGTCTCTCTTCCCTCCCCCTCAAGTTGCAACACTTTGCTCACTGGGACCATTTCATTTCAGTGAGGCACATTTCAAGATGTTAATGTATATTTCATCGATTATCTCTTCACAGACTTTGACACACACACACACACACACAAACATGCACATACACACAAACACACAAACAAACAAAAAAAGCAAGATAAAAAACTAGATATGTAAATAACCACAGCTACACGTCCTATGCAATGTTCCGCTCATGTTCTGCTGGTGCATCTCCATGTGGGGAAGGAGGTGAAGCCACTGAAACAGAGCTAACTCCGGTCTTAAAATATTCAAAGACACTGCCATTAATATTTAACGTTACACTAAATCTGCTTTTATTGTTACCAAGCTAAGCAGTGCATAAATCAGGTGCTCTCCGCAGCCTGAAGAAGGAAATGACCTAGAGGAGCTGGTTTGCAAACGGCAGCTAGCTCGTTTATAGGTAAATGTGTTGCTATCGCTGTCACATGCATAAACAGCTATTACAGTAAGGCAGACACGCACCCTCCCCACAACACTGAGCGACTGTAAACACTTGACAGCCATCACTTGTCTGTTCTTAAAGCATTTTTGTTTAAACAGAGACGTCACCTATTCAAGTCCCAGCCCCCCTCTCGTACCAATTACACTTCACTGGAAATCTATGTTTCCTCAAGGATGAAATAAAAATGTCTTGGGATGAAATTTTCCAGATGAGAGGGAATGCTATGCTTGAGGAGTGCTTTTTTTCCAGTAGTGTCATTCCACTGCATGAACATGGAGATAGACATAAAAAAACTGAATGCCAAATATGACATCAAAGCACAGACAGACTAAAAAAAAAAGAAAGTGCTGTTTTCAAAAAAGTGCATCATGATTATGTGTAGCTGATTTCAGATTCTCTGTGAGTGTGAAGGACTGACTGACTTCACACTGTGTTCTAAACAATGCAGAAATAAAATGTAAATTTCATCATTCACGCCAAAGTATGGGTGTGGAAAATGTACAGCATCCTTATAAGTACAGAATATATGTGATTAGAATTGTAAAAACAATATGGAGGAGACACAAGGAGATTCCTTTATGCGTGTTCTAAATATTGTAACAGGATTTGGATCGAATGCCAATTCAGTTTTACTGAGATTTCTTCCTTAAAAGCAATATATCTTATATAACGCTATTAGAATGTGTCATTTTGCACACAATACTTCCTAATTAATAACGTAATGACAATACAAGACTTTAAAAACAAAGAGAAACGAAACAGAAATGGATGCATGTATGTATATATGTATGTATGTATGTATTTATATATGCATGTATGCATGTACAAAACCTGCTTCCAGTGACTGCCCTGATTCAGGGACAGACACACATAATTCATTCCTCGACCCACTTCCTCTACTGGATTGTTAAGTGATGCAGAAAAGGTGGGCAGCCTCTCTCTCTCTCTGGTGTCCAGTGGCGGTCCCACACCTGCCGTCCTGCCCACCATTACGCATGCTGTTTGCCCCATTTGTGTTTGAATATGAAACTCATTTGAGAACAGGCGTTGGGCTACTCCCTGATGATTTAAAGGCAGGTGAACCCCACCCCCCCTTTTTTTCTTCAGTCTTTGGACCAGCAGCCTCCACTCCACTCGATAATAGTAATCATAAAGCAAAAGCCTGTCATCTGCTTTGTCCTTAATTGTGCTCCATTGTCTTAAATGGGGCACCTCTATTTGAAACTGACTTTGAAAAACAAAGCGGGGAGCACGGATCGATAGGGAAGCTCTGATGGACCACATTAAGTGCAAACACTAAAAATGATCCTGCCGTCATGACATGTTTATGACTCCTGCACGGAGGCTTGGGAGGGATGGCTCGGGCAATTGAGGCAGGGAAGATTGGCCTAACCTTAAGGGGACTATCTGAAGGCAGCCTGTTGTATCGAATTGAGTTATTTCTTTATCATTCCCGACACTGCGCTACCCTGTCTGAGGAGGGATGGCAGGCCTGGGAATAAACGTCCTCAAACGAAATGTTTAAAATGCAAATAAATGGGGCGGGGGAAAAACACACACACACACACACACACACACACACACACACACACACACACACACTGTTTTAGCCTTAATCATATAGCTGAATACAGAGATGACAATGAGATCAAAACAGCCTGATATTGTGTATGAAAAGTGGAAGCCAAAGAAAAGATAAATGCTATCTGACTATACTGCGCTGGAGAGATGTGAGGGGATAGGTTCTGTGATGAAGCATTGAAGAGTAGGAGGAAAAACTAGGATTGAGCAGTAAACTGAGGGTGTGGGCAGAAAAATCTCTTTCTAACATCTATAAAACCTTTGACCGCCGAAGACACAGAGGCACAGATTGGCCACACCGATCTCATCTTATAGACAGCTCAGCCCACACACCAATGTTTGGCACTGCTGCAAAAATAACATATCCACTAAAACGAGAGAAAAAACTAAAGGGGGGTGATGCACGTTGTGAACCCATGCGGCTATTTTAGGGCTCCGACTATGACAGAAATCCAGCCTGCTTATTATAGCAAAAAGCATACAAGCAACACTCTGTGTGCAAGTCTTTGTGAGTCTTTCCACGAAAGCAATTTGTCTAGCACACTAGTCTCAGATCATCCTTATATCCTAAAGACTAAAACCACAATGACAACTGTAGTGGCTTTACAGACGTCTACAAAACACTGTTATATTAAAAAAAACTGTTTAGAAGTCAATCACTGCTGTTTCTAAAAGGAAGAATTTTGTTGGATGTGTTCATTGGATGTTTGTACTGTATGTGTTTCCCATTAGCATAGCTCATCATGACCACAAAGGAAGTGGGCAGTTGCAAGAGCCTCATAAGCGAACAAATTGCAGATTGGATTTTAAAAGATTACCTTCAAAACCTAGAATCTTGGCAGGGACATTCTGTTGGGGATGTCAGGAGAAGTGCAGCTAGTAATTGCCTGTCAAATTGTAAAAATGAGCTGGAAATTCAAACAGCACATAAAGGCTCTGTACAGCAGAGCTGTATTTTACACAAATAACTCTTCTCGGGTGGAAGAATGTGGACATTTTGTAGAGATCCTTATGTCCTGAACATTAACAGGCTTTAGAAGGACTACACAAACAGGCACTTATGCTTACCAATAGTAATATATCATTGCAGCCTTTTAGCACAACCCAATTGATACGGTGATGGGACAGAAGTCCTACCAAAACTTGTGTTTTGTATTAAGTCAAAGTCCGCTTTATGTGTTGTTAGACAAGACAAAGTTAAACAAATGAATAAATACACAGATTCCATGTCCCTCCCCAAAATATAAACTAATTGACTCGCATTATGTTAGTCATTGCTACCACTTTTCTGCAATCGATACTGAGTCTGAGATAGCTTCCCCCTTGTGACTCGAATGCTATGACAAAGCATCCTCTTAACAGCAGCAGACTGTCAACCAAAAGATAAGCTCTGCGTGTTGATAATGTCTGAATATGTCTGCTGCTTCTGTGCAGAGTATAACAATGCTGCTGAAACAAGCTCCACTTGTTTCATTTTCCTTTTTGGAGGGCGCACAGCAGCCAATATTTCATTCTGAATAATCAATGGAGAGTGCTAATTAATAATAAAGGCAGGACACGCTAGTCATGTACGGCTAAAACCCTACTCACCCCTGCCTGGGCACACTGCCAGAAAACCCAGTGAGCTACTGGTCAGAGATCTATTGTGTTATATTTGATTCTGTTATATTTCAACTGTGGCGCTCTGGCCAAAATGAATACCTCGATTTTGTATTATACGTTAAATCAAAGTTCTTTTCTGGTGCATGTTTTGCATTGCCACAAATAAAGAGGAAATTAAATGAAAACCAACTAAGGTAGGTGGCCCTTTGAAGGCTTGGATGATTTTATAGACACAAGCAGTCTAGTGAGGTCCCTTGATTCCCACTGAGTGCACAGACAATGTGACTATGCATGATGGATCTCTAGTATAACTCTCAGCTATGCTCAGTATCTTTCAAGAAGATGCAATCTACCAGAAGCTGTTCATAGTCTCAAGACAAACTCTGACATTCTGCAAATATTATTGTGTGTCTGACACATATGGCATACACAGGAAATTCTGTGAGTAGGTTTACCGAGTCATGTGACCTGATCTGACAGCATCTGATGAATATTTCCACTTTCCCCTGAGATATGCAAATAGTCTTTGTCCTCTGTAGTGTGACAAAGTGCCGCAGAACACCTCACTAGATGAGATTCTCATCTCAATAACTTATTTTCAAACTCTGTCTGGGTCTGGGAGGGAGAGAGAGAAAGAGAGAGAGAGAGAGACAGAAAGAGAGAGAGAGAGAGAGAGAGAGAGAGAGAGATATCCTATGAATTCAGCTCTATCGTTTATTTTTTCAGCCCATAAACCTGAGCATTGCTGATGCCAAGCAATAAAAGTTCTCGATGTGGCTAGAGAGGAGATCAGGAGGAAGATATACCCTTGTCAAGAATGTGCTGTCTGGATCACAGCATGAATGCTATGCGAGGGTGTTCTCCCAAAGCTAACAACTGCAGTTAGTCCACACAACATTAAGTATTCTTAAAAACATCAAATGATGTTAATATTATAGTATATAATATTGTAGCATTATAGTGACACTATATTTCAGTAAAACACTGTTAAAATCACTAATTCGGATGTCACCTCTCCAGTCATTTACATGTCTGTTAATTTAGATTTAGTATGACACACTGAGCAATAAAATTGGAACACACAACCACTGTTTCAATGAATTCTTTGTGTTTTCTACCTGCTATTAAAATATGGACCATATTGACTGTCTTTTGTAGTATAAATAAGTGCCACATACTTTACAAGATGCCTTTTAAGCCCTGACATTCAATAAGACAATTTAAGAGAACTATAGTGTTGACTACACATAAGTTGCTATTGCTGGATGGTTTTAACCAACAACTGTGAGTAAGATTAATGCTATTTTACTGAAAGACGTGGTCCTCTGGTAGCTTGTCCTACATGGATGGCATTCAGTAGCCTGGTCAACCAGCCCCTCGTGCTTTATTGTTTATTTGTACAGAGGGTCTGGCAGTGCTGTATTGAGAGAGGATTTCTTCTTGGAGGTGTGGACTCTGCTGAAGTTTAAAATAAGCGGCTCTGCCTTAACCCAATCGCTAACGTCTAGTCGTGACATATGCAATTAGCCTGCCTATGCACTACAATTCAAATCTAGCACACAAAGTCAATGTCATTGCAACACTCCCTCTGTTCGCTGATTGGCTAGGCAAAATTCTGCCTAAGCCTAATGTCAATGGAAGCACTGCCAGAACCTCTGTAAAAAAAGTACAAGGGGCTGGTTTACCAGGGCAAGCTTGTCCTACATGGATGGCGTTTAGTGAAGTTGTTTTAAAAATATATTGAAAGCCTTGGATTATGCAACAGGGTTTTATTTTGTATTTTTCAGCTGAGAGTTAATTCCCCCTAGCTCGGGAGACCTCTGCACCTCGCCCAGCTGGAGGCAAGTGCTATTCATTGAGTGAGAGCAAGGTTGCCGAAGTCCCCAGAGACCATAATGTGCCCCCTTTAAGTCCTTCAGCTGCATCTGCGAGCACGCTCAATATAGGGGCTTAAGTTCTGCCGCAACTCCTCTTCTGCGGCGACTTTGGGTCTCTCACCCCTTGCATCCTCCCAAGTGTAAATCAAAAGTGTGGAAAGCAGAAATCCTTTGATAATAAGGTCGCTTGTGTGCAATGTTTCCGTCATGCACTCTCCTCCCCATGGAGGGTGAGGATGCAGAGAATTGTTACATCTCACCCCACCACCCCCAACACACACACACACACACACACACCCACACACACACACAGACACACCCACACCCACACACACACACACAGACACAGACACAGACACAGACACACACCCACACACACACACAAACATACACACAGACACAAACGCACACACACACACACACACACACACACACACACACACACACACACACACACACACACACACACACCTCCCCTTAATCTCAGGGCATCTGCTTGGTGTGCAATTTTCGGTGACACGGGAGCTCTCGCGTGGGCCTGTCTGAAGACGGCCGTAGCTCACCGACATGTTTTGTATCTTTTGCTGTGAGTGAGGCCGGGGCACTCTTTAATGTTGTACGTCTTAATTAAATACAGCATCGACAGACAGCACCGCCCCACCACCTGAGAGCCCAGCGCATTTCTTAATTACTCTGAACCGCTCTCCTCTCTTATCTGACGCGCCGTGTCGGGATAACTGCCAGATTCCTCCTTTGCAGCGACATGCCGCTTTCCAGTCCCCCTGCACCTAATCACACTATCATGTCCTCCTCACATGTACCGATAGAGCTCCAGTGAGCACACGCTAGATGTATTCAGCGGACAGGAGGCATTTGGATATCTATGGTGCTCATGTTAGCTCCTACACTACACTAGAGAATGGGGTTATTGCTGTGCTTATGTTCGGCCTGTATTTTACATACGGGTGGAAAATGCACTCGTGTGGTTTGGAGGCGCTGGTTAGTACTTGCATTAGGATTCACGCTCCTAGTGGTTGGAACAACCTGGAGGCATTCCAAGACTGCTGCCAACAGCTTTACCTGAGGATTTAAAAGGCAAGGAAAGACAGCTCAGTGGGGACATATGCTAGCTCCGTCTCACACAGACCCATTTCGCACGCGCTCCAAGGCGCTGCCGCGAGAAACACCTGTTTTATATTTTCCAAAATGTATTTTTTGTTTGTTTTGTTTTGGTTTGGTTTCGATCCCTGTTTTGTTAGATTGCACCGCTCAAATGTAACATCTGGTATTGTATATCTTGGTGAAAATCCACACTTTGGATTTTTTTTTGTCCTTGCATGTTTTAACACCCAGGACTTTGTTGCTGGACTCTACCTGACTCTAAGGGCTCATTCACACCAAACACTGTGCGTATACAGCGCGTCCCCGTTTTCTGTCCGTATTCATTTAGAATGCATGTTAACAAATTAGACTATTCACATCGTAAGCGTGATCGGAGCGTATTCTGTCCCTATACAAACATATTGTATACGGATACATGCTGTACACGCTGAACTCGGTGTGAATGAGCCCCAAGTGTAATCTGACCAGGTAAAAGCTGAAAGGCCCAATGAATAGAGGGGATCATGTTTTCAGGCTGAGACATATTAAAAATGGGGCCAACTAAGTATGTGAAAAAAAAACTACCTGCCATGCACTCTGAAGTACTTGCAAATGAGGTGAGGAATCCTCCTTGTTCAAAGTGATTATGCATGTCATTTACACCTGTTCACAACACTTCCTCTGCTGACTGCCGCTGACAGAAACCTCTGACACTCTGCCGCTTTGGGCGTTCACTCCTTTTCGTCTCCAATATTCACAGTCTCACTGAGTCAGGGAGCAAGGCTGCTGTTTGTCCTGCTCGGTGTAGCTCTTTTGTGTGCAGCACAACGGCGAATAATGCCTGAATGAGTTTGCGACTATCAGCATACGAGCTCCAATCAACCCTTTTATGGGCTTGTCCTCACTGCTTATCTAAGCTGTTAGGGGCCATTGATGTGGAACTTTTCCTGTCAATTCATTTGTGCAATGCTATAGAGTACTTGGTCTGTTCTTTATCCTATGTGTAGTGTAGTATAGTATAGTATAGTATAGTATAGTATAGTATAGTGTAGTGGAGTGTAGTGTAGTGCAGTGTAGTGTAGTGTAGTGCAGTAATATGGTGTAGTTTTTATTGCACACTATAGTTTCCACTGTATACTTACAGTATGCTATGCAGACCGTTTTTCCTTTGTATAATATAGCTTCGTCTGCACAGTAATGCATACAATTCCCTATTGATACTACAACCTTTACAGCCTTGCTGTTCCTCCCACACTATCCAGTACCTCCTCCTAGCCTGGTAAACCAGCCTCTCGTACTTTATTTCATTTTGTACAGAGGGTCTGGCAGTGCTGTATTGAGAGGCATTCTCTTCCTGGAGGTGTGAACTCTGCTGAAGTTTAAAACAAGTGGCTCTGCCTTTACCCAATCGCTAACGCCTGGTTCTGACATATGCAATTAGCCTGTCTACGCACTACAATTCAAATGTAGCACGCAAAGTCAACGTCATCGCTCACAAACACTACCTCTGTTTGCTGATAGGCTAGAGAAAAATGTCTGCCTAAGGCAGCAATGTCAATGGAAGCACTGCCAGACCCTCTGTACAAAACAAAATGAAGTCTGAGGGGCTAGTTTACCAGGCTAAGGTATCTCCCATTCTTCAGACAGACGACCCAATCTCCCCGTCCTCCCTGTGCTGCGGCTGCGGCTGCGGCTGCTGCTCCTGCCACTTAGAGGTGGTTAAAGGGTTGCTCTGTCTGTATTACCCTGTCTAATTCCCACCCAATTACTGCCTAAATGAACCACAGGCCTGGTTAACTGGGTCTGCCTCCGCTCATTGTTTAATTTGAGACTGTAACGAACCCTGATTAAAGCTCCATGCGGGCTCATAAATTAAGCTCTCAAGGCCATATTAATAGACTGTTTGTGGAAGATAATCAAATCTTTTGAATTGTGTGTTTTTTGGGGCGGGGGGAGGACAAACTATTCTATGGCTGCCTGCACGTCTGAGATGATCACTTATTTATCGTCCATGTGACCTTTGCAAATACTGCTCACGTGGTGTGCTGCGCTTGAAGTATCATTTATTGATGACTACTGTCTGAGCCAGCTGAGAGGTGCCATGCCACGTTTCGCAAGGCCTTGGCTTCAGCCAGGTCGCGCCGTGTCTCTCAAGTAAAAAATGGGGGATTTTGATCAAAGCCATAGAGCATAAGTGACTCTGCGATACAACTGCTCTGTTATCAGAGGGAGTGAGGTAAGGATAGACAGGAGGACACCGATAGGACTCTAAGATGATACTGACTACCACAAGGGAATGGCTACACACCCCGTGCGAAAGCCAACAAAAAAGAAATAAATAAAAAGGAGAGACAAAAGCCGGAAAGGATTGTATTCAGAATGTAGGAAATCCGGTGCGTAATTAAGCCCTTGAGAGAAATCATGAAAGAAAAATGACCAAATATTTAAACTTACCTGTGTTGTTTTGCCATCCAATCTAAATGGATCTTGCATGCATGTCTCCTCACACACACACATGCTCTCTTACTCTCTTACACTCTCTCATGCTCACACACACACATATATATGTATGTATGTGTACATACAGTAAATGAGGACTAGGGGCTTTGATATGGCTGAATTTCCCTTTTCCAAAGGAAGTTAAAGGCGCCCATGTTGGTGCCACTAATACCTACTGTATCACAGTTCTTAATGCAGAAAAAGCTGCAAAGAGATTGGCTTTACTGTAAATGAACTAAATGTGAAAGTTCCCAGTGTTGCCCTTCTCCAGTAAATTGAAATCCACGTGAAAGGTTAAGCAGAGGCACTGCATCATCCGAACACTACAATCATGACCCCGAGGATGATTCACTGATTCCCCTCCCTCGTAACTTTCAACATCCTCAAATTATAATGTGGCTGACTGGCCCAAATCACACCAGCGACAAGGCGAAGCCTCGAGAAATTACAGCACAGGCCTGCCTTAGCCTGAGTAATGCATGACAAACAAAAGCTGCCTCACGAAGCGAGCCCACACATCCACGTGTCAACTGAATCATTTTCATGTCTTCCACTTGATGGCTTTGGAGCAGTAATGGCTGCTAGCTACATCAGGTAAGCGCTTTTTTGCAATAAGGAGGGCTGTGAGCTGGAACACGCTTTAGCTGGAGATGTAACTTTGTCACACACAGGAAAGTTATGCGTCAGAGCCGGGACAAAGGTGAGCACAGACTGAAATAACATACGGAACATGCAGACTACACACACACACACACACACACACACACACACACACACACACACACACACACACACACACACACACACACTAGCTGCTTCTTCATCACCCAACATGAGAAGAAAGCTATTATTCAGCAGCACTTCAGCATTACTGTTACTCTTCACAACACAGCCCGGAGGAACGGAGGAGGGGTACTCACACTGCGCGTCTTTGCCGTCAGCTTCCCTCTTCTGCTGCAGGAGAGAACACACACATAGGAGGGAGAATTAAAAACCTGCATGCGCCGTGTTTGAGTTTCATTTTCAGCTGGAGAAAGGTAAAATGCATAAAAAACATTGAATCACAGCTCATTTTATGTTTGGGGACATCTCGGCTCATAGGGATCTTCCAGATTGAAAAAAAATCTGCTATCCAACCACATATGGCAAAGGATGGCAGTCTAAAAACACACACACAATGGTGAAATACAATTGTATACATGTAAAAATGAAAAGAAATGGATATGGTCTGTTTTCAGATATTGTCTTTATTTGGGGA
Organism: Coilia nasus; assembly: GCA_027475355.1. NCBI lineage: Eukaryota > Metazoa > Chordata > Actinopteri > Clupeiformes > Engraulidae > Coilia > Coilia nasus. Next base: position 27,955,716 of record CM050214.1, read on the forward strand.
TGCTTTTTGAAACAACAGACCACATTCCGTTCTATCTTCTCATGGAAATTGTATGCAGCAGTCTTCCACCACCTCACTAGGATATAGATCAGAAGCCTCCCTGGAGAGTTTCTGAAGAAAAAACTGTGGTGATTGTAGTGATCAGACCATTGTCTATTCTCCTGAGGATGCTGCTGAAAACATCACTGAAAAAGAGACTGATACTATACAAAACACAGAGGTTACATCCTCTATTTTTAAGATGTTCTATATTTTTTTTTATCTTCTGTTTCTCCACGCCAGTGTTTAGTTCTGCCCATAACATAATTTGACAAACCAGGAGAACTGCCACTCTGGACCACTTTAATAAAAACACTCAAACGCAGCCTTTCATTTTGACTTCACCCTCACCACCTGGCAAAATGGCAGTACCAACAGTTTGTGGGGGACTCTTCACCACACAAAGTGGCCTTTTTGATCCACCGCTGTCTGTCAGACGCCCTCCTGGCTCTCCAGGTTTACAAGTGCTATCTTTGATTGTCCGGGGTATAACAAGTCACCGCAGCTGACTCCAACTCGTTTTGGACTTGGCCACTGATGTGGCTCAGTAGAAAAGCATATGTGTGCGCCGCAGCCATTGGCAGCCAGTCTACAGAGAGCCCCTTCATCCTCAGGGGCTTTAAAATCACATTGAGGTTTCTGTGTGATTACAGTCATTGCTCAGGCCAAGACCAGTCCTCTGTTCCCCTGCCATCTGTCCATCCTAATAGCTCCGGTATGGCTTTCATATTTTTCCTGTCTGGAAATCCCCCGTCTCACCCGTAGCTGTGGCCACAGTTTCATATGCTTTGCAACTAGAAGTCAGAATATTAACACTTTAATACTATGACTGGGTTATAACTATGTAATCAGTATCTCTAAGTCACTAAGTTTCCACGTGCAAGCCACCCATAATATTTTGTAACAATCTGCCTTTAAATATGATTACTGGAATAAATATTTTATATGACATAAATAATTTGTGTCTCATCTCTGTCTGCTTGAAAAATCATAATAAAATAAAATATACCTATGAACATGTGGAGTACTACAAAACAATACCTCCTAATAATTACTATCAAAATGTTTTAGCATTATTTCCTCTTAAAATAATCTTAACATCGATAAAAATAATAATTCTTCTGTGGAGTCTGTTGTTAATTCTAATAACAGTGCAAGGCAAAAATCAATTCAAAGTGAATCAATGGACAAGTCTAACCAGCGTGACATTTAGGAGGCCACTATGACATGCACAATGAGAGAATCAGACCCGACAATTCAATTACTCCACGTCTCCCAGTAAATTGAACTGCTGTGAAATTACTTTTTCCATCATGACATAATGTATCACGTGACTTGTGTGATCGTTTGACACAGAAACAAGTACAACCGTAAAAATGGATTTCTGACACAAATCCAGGTTTTGTTTTTCTGATTTTTTTTTTTTGCACTTCAAGTGTATCTACAATAAAGCTGTGTGGTGGAGTCCATTTAGTAACCACAGTCAAGCTCACCATTATCACAAACATTTATCATGGATTGCCATAATTTGACGCCTAACCTCTTTAAGTGAATCTTCTTCAAAAGAGAGACACTGGAAAGTCTGAAGCAGCAAATTGTGACAATCCATGACAAATGACTTTTTTTCCCCAACATTACATTTCTGTCATTAGCGAGATCAGCTGGATACATGCTAACTGTGATATTTACAGGCATGATTTGTCCCATAAGTGTTTCTATTAATTGTAATTACTGCTGGCAGAGGTCCTGGAGAAAGGGGCAGCGGGGAGAGTTCACTGTGGAGCCTGAAAAAAAGCTTTTAATGTGGTAGCATTACTGTAATAAAAAAATATAGTTACAGTAAGCTTTTACAGTGTTGCAAAATGTTGGTATAGGCTGTTTGTTTTGCCCTTACATTCAAATAGGACACAATGCAAGGTGTCTGTTTTCCCCATGAATTCCCTTTGGCCCACTACTCACTGTGTTCCATTGCCAAGTGTGTGCGCTTGCAATTTTTTATGTAGTCTAGCCTTACAAGAACTCTCATTGGATAACTAGGGGCTGATGAGATGTGGATCTGTTCAAATCTGTTAATCTGCTCTGGAACGTATGCCTCAAACACAAGCCAACTGCTTCTCAAGTAGATCATGTTTATCTCTAACCTCACTCTTACAGTCAAGAGTGTATGATATATAATATATATTTTGGAATGCATTTCTTCAGTTTGCAGACTGATACTTGTTATGACATCTCATAATGACATAAAATAAACAATAGAATAGAATAGAATAGAATAGAATAGAATAGAATAGAATAGAATAGAATAGAATAGAATAGAACAGAATAAAATAGAATAGAATTCAACCTTTAGGGCCTGACTATGCAACGCAAGTACATTTGTAAATCATTATTGCACCCTACAGTGCTTCTGTCCAGACTGAAATATCAGTGGTGCACAGATTTAAAAACAACAAGGTGTGTTGCTATGTGAACAAAGAAAAACATAGAGTTTTATAAACAATATATGGTTGCCATGACACTGGAAAAGGTTTGGGCTCCAGCAAGACTATTCCAAAATCTGAGCGTGGGAAAAGGTTTTTTGTTGTTGCTAAGTTACATTATGATATTTGGAACCCAGCTATAAGCTAGTCACTGTGGTTACACAATGATCTATTGTACGAAAAACACAACCCCAAAAACTCAACAGAAGTCCTTTAGAGGCTTTTTTTTGCTTGGGCCTTGCTCAGAAAACAGTCAAGTGCATCGCACTGGTTCTTGTTCTTCCCAAACCATGTTGTTCCAGAGGGAAACAATTTAATTCCAGTGCCTGGTGGTGAAAAAAGCTTGGCGGTGTGAGTGGCTGATGATATAAGTTTAAAATAGCCATGCCCATATATCATGGCACTGTTCATAAATAGTGATGTCAATTAGTCTCAATTGCAATAGTATCAAGAGACCATAATTCGCTACTGATAGAATATGGGGTCTGCCCTAATTTGGTAGTGTCATGATTATGTTGTTGTTATGATGGCTAGTTTAAGAAATGTGCTTCTTAAGTGCTATTTCTGGATTTTAAAGTATTGTCTTGTTCTTTTTTATTCTCAAAAGTCTGCAATTGTTTGATGAATCACCCACAAAAAAAAAACAAATAAACAGATCAAAATAAACGGAGGTTCATGCAGAGGTAGAGGAGAATAAGTAAAGCAGAGAGTCTCGCCTACCTCAAGACAAGACAACAGCAGTGTTAGCCTTACTCCTCCATGTTGGGAGGGGCTATTATGACCTCCACCAGACCATCACCTGCGCTGGATGGCATTCAATTACTCACTATACATGCACATGTTAATGATACTACCTCCCAGGGTCGCTCAGCTCAAACAGCCACAAAGGAGGGATGAAGTGCCCGAGCGACCTCTGTCTGAAGGCCCCTGCATGCCTCCATTTAAATGAGCAGTCAGACAATGGCCATCCTCTCAGGATCCGGCTGCGCTTGTAGGAACACATTCTCCGCTTAAAATGAACACTTTTCTCTCCACACCCCCCCCCCCCCTCTCTCTCTGTACCTCTCTCTCTATCTCTCACTCTCTCTCCCCCTCCATTTTTGCTTTCAATGTTTGCTCTCTCTAGTGAATTGCCATGATAATCCAAAAGGCAAAGTTTCACTGCAGTGTGAATTGGATCTAGGCACACACCTTTACACAGCTGAAATGAGTGCTGCCAAGCCTGAGCTGTATTTCTAAGGAGATGTATTTCTAAGAATCGTGCCTGTGAAAACTTCATCTCGGAAAGAAAAGGGGACGTGGGTATTTCCCCCCATATATCCTTAATTACCACACCACATTTCCAATCATCCATGCAGGCGTAACTATTCTAAGCTCTGACGAGCCTTAGTTATGGTTTCAAATTAAAAAGAAAAGTTTTTGACCTTGGTGGGTAACGCTCTTGATAACCTGGCTCCATGTTGTTCACATTCATAATGAGTGTGTCTGTGATGGAGTGCCATCACTAGGGTTGTGGGTATGCTCTGACTGCCATACCAATGAGCCAGGCTCTTTGGCGTGGTCAAAGTGCCTGTTTGGTACACCGGAGACCCAGGCTCGAAGCCGGGTGGGGTAACTTCTCCTCCCCTTCACTACGGTGTCAAATGTAGCTCCATGGGTCAAAAGAAACATCTTCTAAAGTAAAGGCAGCACGCTGACCTGTGGTTTTCATAATGTCAATTTCTTTATGTCCAGTCTTCTTCCATACCTCCCTACAAAGGCAATGTGCCGTAACTACGTGAACACAGAGAAAAATGCCTTTAACGTTGTCATACTGCCCAGTCAAACATGTTGTACGTAAAATAGTGGTGATGCTTTTATCTACTTTTATAATAGCAAAAGCAAGAGATTTAGTCATAAGACAAACAAGGTGTTATGAAGTCAATTTCTAGTCTAAGCTAAGCTCAATCTGCCAAAATATGTAGTTACAGCCTTTTGGCTTTGTAGGGCAGCATATGATTGTATGCTCTATGGTGTTTGGGAGTTCTGGGAAGAGAGTGCTCTGAACTGCTCTAAATCTCAACACTGTGCGATTTTACCTTTTTACAATTACCTTTTGGGTTACACTTGATATGAAGCTTGTATTCATAAGACTCTATAACACATTCATAAAGGGTTATAATGGTTCCTAAATCTTTATAACGGTTGACATTAGTATTCATAGCTATTTATACATACTTATGACTGCATTCCTAAGGCAGGAAAACCTTTATAACCACTTGAAATTGGAATGGGTCTTATGACATAGCATTATAATGCCTTAGGTGTGCAGTCATGAGTATACTATTATTAAACAGTTATGAATACTAATGTCAACCATTATTATGCATTTTGAATGCCTTTATATACCTTATATGCCAGTATCCACAGCATTTATCAATGTTTTTATCGAGTCTTGTGAATGCAAGCTTCATAGAAAGTCTGACCACTTTTATTCTGGCCTGGACATGGACATCTGACATACTGTAGGCTATAATTGGAATGTCTGTCTATAATGGTTTATGCTGTAGTTCAAAAAGTTTTCTAACCACTGGTCAAGTAAACGTCTTTGCCAAAGAAAATCAACTTTTTGAAAGTGTGCTTTCCCTGGATGCTGTCCATGTAAGGAAGCCTGCTGGTTCTTTCCCTCTATCACTGTTTCTATCCATTTTGCTGTCTGTTTTGACCACCACCTCAGAGGACTTTTGAAGCGCTTTGAGGTCTGCTGCCTCCCTTGCTTTAATCATTAAAGTACAGAGCTCCAGCTTTTGGGAGACACATTTATTTGTTTGTTCCTGCCGAAGCGTAAAGCTGCCATGGATTATTCTCTGCTGGAGGTACCTCCGCTCTCATTCGGTGCAATTCACTACAGCACTTGGGATCCAAACACCAGACCAGACACAATTTTGTCTCTCTCTCTCTCTCTCTCTTTCTCTCTATTTCTCTTTCCCTCTGTCTCTCTCTTTCTGTCTTTCTCCCATTTCCTGAGCAACCCTGGAGTACTGTGTGATTGTGGAGGACCCAGCAGCATCAGAAAGCAATGACAATCCCTGTCTGCTGCCAGCGCGTGGCACCCCATGGGCAACACCAGCTCCAAACAGACCGGAGGGGTTTATGCTTAATTGCACAAAGAATTGGGAAAACAACTGCAGGGGAAATATTCTCTATACTCCCCTCACTGGCTGCTCCGTGGGACAATTGATTAAGGGGCGAGGAATGAAAGGTAAGGGGGAAGTGGGGGGGTGGAGGGGATGAGTGTGCGATGGGGTGGGGTGTGCTGGTAAGAATTTCATATGTGCAACAAATAATTAAATACGTGCAAAGACAGTCCCTGCCACCGAGGTGTAGGTAGGCAAATAGCTGCACTCTCTTCTTTTTTCCAAGCAATGTTAAAATGAGTATCTGCAGAAGACAGTACCCAGAGATGCATTTGCTTGGCGAAAGAAAGGCAACACATCTCTTTGAAAGCTTTGAAGACAACAACAGTGTATTGTAATGCAAATGTGGTTGACGAAAACAAAACATCACAAGAAAAGGAATTTAGGACTGAGTAGCGCCAGCATTTTTCATTTCCTGCGCAGTTGACTCTACCCAGTAAGTTATGAGCAGAATATCCTGCTTACAGTAACAGCTCCTTACAGTAACCACATCATCAATCTTCCTTTCAGGCCTCAGTCACATCACTTAATGGAATTGAGAAACATATCACAATTTGAGGATTGTCTTAGAAGAAAAAAACCTATATGAATCTTGAATTGTGCATTGTTTTTATATGCCGCATTCGTAACGTTAGCATTTGATGCCATGCATGCGATTTTAGAGGCTTATCGAATTCTGATACCCTGCCAGAGTAAACTGTTTTCCTGGCACACCAAAGAGACGGTCAATGAGAGAGAGATAGATAGATGGTGAGTGACAGAGAGAAAGAGAGTGAAAGACAGGGAGAGAGAGACAGAGATTTAGAGAGAGGATAGAGAGAGAGGGAGAGAGTGAAAGCCAGAGAGATATAGAAAGAGAGAGCAAAAGACAGAGAGAGATACAGATAGAGAGAAAGACAGAGAGAGATACAGAGAGAGAAAGACAGAGAGAGATACAGAGAGAGAGAGAAAGACAGACAGATAGAGAGAGAGAGAACAAAAGGCAGATAAAGAAAGAGAGAGAGCAAAAAGAGATAGCGAAAGGAGAGACTGATTGCATACTTACCGGGGGCTGCAGTCCCTTGGAGGTGTCCTGGGCTGTGTTTGCCGTATCAGTGTCCCGGTGTGCCGCGGCCAGACAGAGCAGAGTCCCCAGCAGGAGCGCCACAGCCCCAACAGCCAGCCGTCTCCGTCCCATCACTGTCCACCTGCCTGTCAGGAGGCAACATGACACGCGTCACCTGGGGAGAGGGAGAGGGAGAGGAAGGCCCCACTCCTGCTACTCTGCACCTCCCACCAAAGAGGCCACAGCCTCTCTATCAGCACCATCATGGAGTGTCACCTCGGAGCCCTGACGTGACAAGCTACCTCGCCACCGGGCATCTCAGACTGCTATCTGTGCTGGAGTGTGTGTGGGACTGGAGAGTGTGTGTGTGGGACTGTAGAGTGTGTGTTTGTGAGGGACTGGTGAGTGTGTGGGGGGGACTTCAGATTGTCCTCAAGTGCCAAGTAATGCAATCCTCCTCTCATGACCTTGATGCTGAAGAACCCTTTCAGACACCATGCTCCGCTGGGTTTAGTTAAGGAATATATTGTAGAAGTCAGTGCATGACAAATCTGTGATAAAGGATAACATATGCATCTACATTCGTATAGCGAGAGAGAGAGAGAGAGAGAGAGAGAGAGAGAGAGAGAGAGAGGGAGAGAATGAGAGAGAAAAAAGAGAGAGAGCAAGGAGCAGAGAGTCTATCTCTATGAATATATAGAGAGGTATAGAGAGAGGAGAAGAGGAGATAAGAAAAGAGAGAGAGGAGAGAGAGAGAGAGAAAGGAAGAGAATGAAAAAAGAGAGAGAGCAAGAAGCAGAGAGAGAGAGTTTTATATTAAAGGGAATGATTAAAGGGTTCTGCCCTCTCTCTGCCTCGGTCTCTCACTGTCTCTCTATCTCTATGTATATATAGAGAGAGATAGAGAGAGAGAGGAAAAGAGGAGATAGAAAGAGAGAGAGAGGAGGGAGAGAGAGAGAGAGGAAAAGAGGAGATACAAAAGAGAGAGAGGAGGGAGAGAGAGAGAGAGAGAGAGAGAGAGAGAGAGAGAGAGAGAGAGAGAACAGAACCACTCAGGCAGGCAGTGCCTACAGGATGCGTCTATTGTCATCTATTGCTCACTGAGAGGGAAAAAAAAAAAGCTTTGAAAAGTGGATCACGCAAACTGACCCCCTCTGTACAACTGTCATGCTAGATTTCAAAAAATAAACAGTATTTAGGCTGCCGTGTGATCCGCGGCGGCGAGCCTCCTGTCTGATAACAGCGTGGCCTTTCGGAGCTGACAGCAGCAAGCCCCTGCCAGCCAGAAATGCCACACCTAGCAGTGGGAGCTCGCCCGCTTTTAATTCGTATGCTCCTGTCAACACTCCTGTCCCCACATCAGCCCGCTCCAGTGGCAAAGGGCCCACAGTCACACAACAAAGCAAAGCGTAAGCTGGTGAGAGGTCCCCCCCCCACTTCCCCTCAGAGTCTTCTGGATTATCATTTGTATCAGCCCAGTGAGATAGCGCCGGGAGTCACCCTTCATGACAGGACAGTGCAGCGTGTGTAGAGTAAACTTGAAGGACATTACAGCTACGGTAGGTCTGCTCTTCAGTCGCATTAGAGTGCAGAAGCAATGTTTTGTTTTGTTTGTTGGGGGTGGGAAAAGGGGGAAACAGTGTTGAGCAGGTAACACTCTGGAAACACTTCAAGAGCCTGTTTGACTGAGCCACGCTGTGCCCTTGTGCTGTAAAGGAGTAGTATCAGGGGATTGGCTGTCTTTGCTGTGTTTTTCTCAGCCCTCGGACAGCTGCTGCACCTCACTTCTTGTTCCATATGGTCAGAACAGATACGGTGAGCTGTGAAGGTTGCGGTGGGCCAGTGGGAGGGAGGCGGAGGCAAAGGAATGAAAACCACCGCCTGTCATGTGCAAAGCGTCTCATATTTTACCTGCTATCACTCTGACACAGGGTTAACGAGACAAATTCTTTCAGAAATTTTATATGACAAGAGCCGCGTGATAAATCTAAGTCAGACTAAGGCGTATCTCAAGAGGATTTATTTGAGCCGGACTCCTGGGAGATAAGGTTATGAACCACTACTTCCACTAATGTTGGGTTTTTACAGCCTCAATCTCAGCACTGACAAAAACAAGAGGGTGGTCTCCGAGGGTGTCACCTGCTGCCTTTATGACTAGCTCTGACAAGCCCGGAATAACTCGAAACAGAATCACGTAACGCAAAAGGACGGCTATACCCCGCGTCTTTAAATTAAGCTCGAAACAGAGACGTGTAACCTAGATAGATAGCTATGCCCCGGGGTCTTTAAATTGTTTATACTGTTGCTTAGTGATGTCTTTTGCGTAAGCCTCTAAAATCAAACAGGACAGGAGTTAGACACTGTACAGAAAATACCAGATATGATATCATATACAACAATACTCTTTTCACTGAACCAAGTAAAAGATTAACAGAAAGGTTTTAAGTGCAGATCCGCTGCGGTTCCTCACATATTAGCCACATTTCTGTTACTTACATTTCATGTTACTTACTTCTTATTTCAGCAGGTCAAAAGAAATGAGATTGCATGGCCTGCCTTTATGCCTGAGGACCTTGGCCTCTGTAAACCCTGAGACACTGACAACTATATGCCGCCATAAAAAACACGAAACGGAATTGAATTGGATTAGTAAATCTTCTTTTATCCCACATCTGTCTTTGTCTTTTTCCACAAGATGACGAAGAATTAGTTTTCTTGCCCTGCCGTAAAGTGCCTGTGCGTTTCGCATAAAAGTCGATCTCGGTGCTCAGAGAGAGAAGAAAGAGAGAGAGAGAGAGAGAGAGAGAGAGAGAGAGACAGAGAGAGACAGAGAGAGACAGAGAGACAGAGAGAGAGAGAGAGAGAGAGAGCACTGAGAAAGAGTCTTGACAGGCCACTTTAATAAGTACTGCATCGCATTCCTCCTCTGGCCTGTATCTGTTGCGGTAAAGCTCCAGGGCCTGCGAGCCAGTAATAAGCCTCAGCTCTCTACAGCTTCTCTTTCTACAGCCATGCCGGAGAAGGAAAGAATAAAAAAAAAAAAACATTGCCCCTAGCTGATATTAGTTTCCTTTTGACAGGACTTCTTTGACCATGCCAGTAGCTTGAGGTATTTTTCAAGCTAAAACGTTACATGTAAGGTAAAAAGGGGAGCACTCTCCAGAGCTTGTTGAACCAAATAGCCTTTTGTGATATTTAAAAGACAATAGAAAACATAAGGGTAGAGTGCTGCATGGAGCACAGCCCAGCAATATAGGTGGTTTAGGCATCCTTAGGCATCCTAGGCATGTTGTGCATGATTGGTGGTATTTAGAAGCAGATACACATAATGTGGTTTAAAACATAAACATGAAATCAACATACATATAATTATACAAAACAATTACTTTCAATGAGGTCTTTAGGAATCACAGATTTCATTAAAGACACACTGACAGCAGTCATTTGTCCAGGTCCTTTTACACAACCCATGCAAATCTACAACATAATATTTCAATAATGCAATATGACAACAATGCTGTAAATAAAAGCTGATGTGTATTAAAATATACATAACGTTTGGATAGACTCTCTTGCTGAAATGTATTACATGGTTATTGTGCATCAATAACATTAATGTGATGGCAAATTAAATGGTAGTTGACAAAGCCTATTTCACCAAAATTAGTTAAAGGCTTTCTATAACTTCACTTCTCATACAGAAACTTGAAAATACTTCCTTATATCAGGGGGAACATTGCAGGTATGCAGTCATTTCTCTTCGTACAGCTTCGTAATGACAGTTTGGACATGAATATAAAATAGTTTCAGAAGAGCTACTCCACACAGAGAAAAACAAACACCTGAAAGTATAATTCCCCTTGTATTACGATGGGAGGTGAGTCATCATGTAAGCTAAATGTATTACAGGTAGGCCTATGAGGTTAAAATGCATCAATATAGCATCGTAAATGAGAAAATCTATACTTTGATCTGAGGTTAAAATGGGCGTTAACAACCGAAACCTGTTATTATCTGAGAGAACATGTGAGACAGCCACAACCACGTTACCACATATCGGAAATGGCCATTATCTGTCTGAGAGCCTACACACAACGGCTAGGAGACCACGGAAGTGAGGGTACCGATTTCAGCACTCTGAATAGCTCTATTGTTAGCGCAACATGGTGCGCTAAGAGATTCTCCTTGGTCACCATTCACGGTCATTCTCCCTCTCAGCTTGTGCGGTGTGTGAAACTAAAAGTAGGCGAAACATCTTCAGTGGCCGTTGTCTGATGTTCTTGATCTAGATAGGCTACATAACAATTTACCAATTCCACTCACGAACAAGAAAATATTGTTTCAAAGTTATACAGTGCCGTAGGGCTAAGGATGTTATCTTGGCTTCTGAGTGACTATATCAGGTAGCACTTAAGAAATATTACAGCAAAGTTTGACAGCAATGTGTCGGCATTGCGTTTTTTACAACTACATTTTCAACATGAATGTTTAATGACGTTCCCTTGTCTCTGACCAAATCCATTGAGATGTCTGTCTGTTTATGGGTTGCCCCCAGTGTCCTGACAAAGAGTCAAACTACCAGCATTAGACTCACCAGTGCGTAATGGGAGTGTGAGGATTTTGTCGTGTGTTTTCTAATACCCTGCTATCTAAAAGTAATGCAGCAGCAAATGCGGTAGCACAGAACGAGTACCGGGTGCTGCCTTAAAACACAAACTTCTGTTTGGTAAATGAACGCATGCACAAAAAATGTTGATGCAGACATAATATTGAGCAGTGTGTGAACCAGCAGACCGTGGTGAGAGATCATGGACTCGCACACACTAATTAACTATTATCTACCGACTCTACCCAGCCCATAAATACAGTATCAGTAAGCAATGTTGTTTTGACCATTCGACAACGACATTTACTTGAACAAGAAATATTTACATTCATAAGATTTCTGTTGTTGCATTGGAACAATATCCACGAATGCATTGTGCAATTTAGTTAACATCGCTCACCTAAAAACAGTTTGATACTGACAAGCCATGGACACAACATTTTAATATAATGTTCGTATTCGCAGCAGAAGTCTCCCAACCATCGTCACTAACCGAAACGCGCATAGTAGGAAATGACAAAGATATGTTATGTGTCATATACTTCTTCCTTCGAGTAAAACACTGCACCCTTACCTGCGTATTCCACTTGAGAGAAAGAAAACTGTAATCGCCGGTCAGACAATTAGCCAAAGAGGTGTAGTTGCCAGAGACTTCCTTAGTTCCACCTCCTGCCTGTCTGCAGATTGCCGTCCTGAATTGCCTGCGTTATTTAGTTAAGCTTGCGGAGTCGCCTGCATTTGATGTTTCAAGCACAAGCTACCGAGGTCCATTCCTCGGTTCTCAGTGGCTCGTGCTGTTACAGCTTGCCCTATTTCAACCGCTCCTAACTATACTCCTTTTGACGTCACGGCTGCATATAAAATAGCCGCAGATCACACTCCGAAACTGGCACTTGTGTCAACATGTCAGTATTCCATATATATTCTGGCATATAATTAAATAAGCATATGATCATTAAAAAGCATAAAGTTTTTATAATGGTCTTTCAACGTGAGTCATTTATGATAAACAACTACAGGCCACTGGTTCTGAAATCAATAACAAAGTCATATAGGCGATATGGATGTTTTAGAATTTAAATTGGCCACATTGATTAATAGGAAATAAATATCTATATGTTGGAAAGAAAAGAATTAAAAATAATCTGCATTCACTTATGTTTCATTCTTCTCTCCACAGGGTGTGCCACCAGGTGAACATGAAGAATTACGTTAGGATCCTTGCAGGAAACATAAAAATGGAGTCACTATCAAAGTTGCATGTCTCTGTAAAATATTCATGCTGAATGTAACATTCATCACAAAGAGAAATGGCGGCATAGCTCTTTTGATTCAGTGGGCCAGAGCAGTGTCTTTAAAACAGTGCAGGAGAAAGGTTAATCTTTGCTGATACCAGATCACTGAGCAACTAAGATGCATGAGAACAGATAGCACTCCAAGGGCAGTAGCCCTGCGATTAGCTACAAGTCTACACCACATGATTATATAGTTAACTCTATACCATCTTACAGACTATGCTCAGAGCAAAACAACACCCTGTGCTGGCATGAATATGACATAGCAGGGCCAGTAAATTCTGCTGCAAGGGGGCAAAAAGGTGGCACTGCATTATGATAGCCCCTGTGTCCCATTTTGTGACTTGAATAGCTAAACTTGTTTATCACATCTAGAAAAATAATGGTTCTGCATTGTATACTACAGCTTTAGGTTTGGATTCAGTTACACTTTGCATAGTTTTTTTTTTATAAAAGCACCTAAATAAAACGTTTTGTGAACAAGCTGTGTATATCACTTAACCTATACTGTGTTCCAACCAGAGTTTAAATTGGGCTAGAGCCCTCTGGAGCTCAGCTCTGCCTCCTCACCTCGGCAATTCAGCCAGCCGCAACTGGGCTCCCTCTGTTACAGTATTTCTAGTAATACAGTAGAGTGAGTTATTGACCACTGTGAATAAAGAAGGGCTACCCCTCCTTACAAAAGCCAATTTAACCACTGGTTCTAATGCGTAAGCACAGTACAAAGCAAAGCAGTTGTGGAATGGATGAATAATCCATTAATAGGATTCCATCCAGTCAGTGTGTGAGATTCTTTAAGGACCCCCAAAAGACGAGTTGAATCCTCTGGCGTTGAGCTTTCTGAGATGAAGGACTATGCAACTTTATTTGTCAACTGCTGTTGATGAGGCACTTCTTAACATCCTTTGATATGTCATTCAAGTTGTACACCATTTTTGGGAGTGCACGCAAAAGCCTCTTCGCGTGTTACACCTGCCTTGTCTGGCACGCGCTACCGCCTCTTCTGATTTGACAGGGCTTTTTAATTTATCTCACTCGCACTTCAAGTCTGCGTGCTTCGAAACTTTATGGCAAAAAAGAAGAAAACTTCCTGAAGTGTTTGAAGCTCGTCTGAAGAGACGACAGAGTGTTCAACGTTGATTTGCTGTAAACTAAGTGTCTCAGGTTTCATGAAGAATGTTGGCGAGGTTGCCACTGGCAGTACTCTGAGACTGATACAGAGGGGTTACATACAGTACAGCACATCCACACAGCCTGGAACAACACTGTGTAGCAAGGCTGGGAAGGTTAGACTTACAGAAGCATAGCCATGTCTGTACAAGCCTCATATCCATGGCATCAATGATGTCTGTGTCCACCTTCCTTATTCGGAAGATCAAACGGCATAGGATAGGAGGATGGACAACTTATTTAAAAACACACGAGGGAAGTACTGTATCGGATCCAGAATAGTCAGTTGTCTAAAACTGCCTACCTGTCATAAGTACTGGAACATGTTAAATATTTATTACAAAAATTGTCAGATCTATAGTCCTGAAAGGGGCATGGTTTTAGAATGGTAGTCTCTGGAGCCAAGGTCTAAACGTTTGAATCTAGGCCTCTCAAGATATGTAGTCGCGTTTTTTTGGTCCAGATTATATGCTCTCCTTCTGCCTGCCAGGGCCTCTTTCATGGGCCTATTTCAGGAGGCTGAGGTTTCAGTGGGAGCATTATAATGAAGAGATGAGCAGGTGTAGTTATGAACCTAATTAAACATTGCTTTTAGTGCATGCAGCACCTTAACAAGAGCTCTCATACTTGGTGATATTGCACATTTCAAAAAAGCACTTTCTGACAATTATGCCTTAGTGCTAACGTTTATATTACTGTGTGCCAACAGGGTCAGAGTCTGAGGAAAAATAACAGTGAAAACTTCAAAGCTGGAAGAAAATGAGAGCTTAAAGTTTGCTCACCAACCAAATCTACAGCAATACTGTGCATGTGCCTAATCATAACACTCTGAGTAGGAGGACTTTAAGAATGCTGACCTACAACTTGCCATTCAGATCAGACAGCTAATCTTTAGAGACCTCTTTTAGGTGCATTTTTATTTAGATCTACAAGGGGGATATATATAGGTACAATGTTTATGCCTTTGCAGTTGCTCATTGTAAAGCTTAATTAGTGACAAATGTAGGGAAAATCTACCCGAGTCCACAGAGAGAGAGGACGGCCAGGGCTGCTTTGGCTTATGGAAGTCAGATCAATCACTGCTAAATGGCTCACGTATAAATCAATCCGAAGGTGACTCGGAAAATACAGACACTGATGAAAATTTTGCTGAACGCTCCAACTAGCTGACAAAGCGTGTGTGTGTGTATGTGTGTGAGTGTGTGTGTGTGTGTGTGTGTGCGTGTGTGTGTGTATGTGTATCTATATATATGCCCTGCAAAATGGTACACGTAACCCAGTCAAAAAATCTTGATGCATAAAATGAACTAATGTCACTGTGTCAAGTTTATTTTATGTTACGGTTTATGTTTAGGTTATGTAATCATCAGCGTTTGTTTGTTAGGTAGCAACATAACTTAAAAAGTTATGGATGGATTTTGATGAAATTTTTAGGGTAGGTCAAAAATGGGCTAACTTAAGGTGATCTGAAGGTGATCTGAGCTGCCCTGGCAGAGGTCTGCACTCTCTAAGCGCTTTTCTAGCTAACATGTGCAACCGCTGTCACGACTTAATTCAGTCACAGCAACAAAATAACTTAACTTGGTTAAGGCTGAATGAGAAAAAAAAACAGTGTTATTATACCAAGTGTAAAGAAATAGACATTTTGTAGAACAAGTCTCTCATCTGCATTCTGTGTGGAGGCTGCGGGCACAAGCAGACAAGGCAGTGTGTGAGAGGAAGGAACAAGAGCTCCTTACGGTTCTCATCAAGGTGCTTTTGTCCGGGCCGTCCACACAGCACCTGTGCTGAGCCGGCCACCGCGCAGGGGAGCACACCACAGTCAGTGGGCTCCCGTTTCATATTCATGCCCTGTGTGTGTGTGTGTGTGTGTGTGTGTGTGTGTGTGTGTGTGTGTGTGTGTGTGTGTGTCTGTATTTGTGTGTGTGTGTGTGTCTGTATCTGTGTGTGTGTGTATGTGTGTGTGTGTATGCGTGTGTGTGTGTGTGTGTTGTGTGTGTCTGTGTGTTGTGTGTGTGTGTGTGTGTGTGTGTAGTGTATGTGTGTATGTGTTGTGTGTGTTGTGTGTGTCTGTGTCTGTGTGTGTGTGTGTGTGTATGTGTATGTGTGTATGTGGGTGTGTGTGTATGTGTTGCGTTTTGTGTGTGTGTGTGTGTTTAGTGTATGCGTGTATGTAGGTGTGTGTATGCGTGTGTGTGTCTGTATCTGTGTGCGTGTGTATGCGTGTTTGTGTGTGTGTGTGTGTGTGTGTGTGTGTGTGTGTGTATGTGTGTGTATGTGTTGTGTGTGTATGTGTTGTGTGTGCTACCGCCCACCCCCCTCCACCCACCTTCCCACCTTTCTGCCATTCTCCGCTCAGCTCAGAGAGGTCTGTGCTGAACACAGGGGTCATTTTCTGTATGGCTGTCCATACGACCCCCCCGGCAGGTGATGCGGTCAAGGTGGCGGCAGCAGCGGCCGAGCCTTTGTTCCTGTCCTGCAGGACGCACAACATGCCAGCGAAGAACAACGAGAACAGAAAAAAAGGAAACGTTATCACTCTCATTTGTTTCACAGCTGCGTGTTCCCCTTGATATTGGTCATTTGCTTCGTCTCCTCCACCACCAATTTGATGGTGCGCCCAAGATGACAATGTGGCAGTGGTAGTGGGGGCGGCGGGGAAGGGGATGATGGGGTGGGGGTGGCAGATGAAAGCAGTGGTGTTGCTGCAGCAATAAGCCTCCTCTGGACGCCGGCGTCACTCTCCTGGGAGAGCTGCCTTCTGTCTGCGGCTGAAAATAAAACCAGAAACAAACTGCAGCCCAGCTTGAGAATGTGAGTATGTTTTGTTTACCATTCTGGTTTTTCATTGTAATATCTATAAAAAAAGTACGACTGTTGAGGCTCTACATGCACTGTAAATTAATAAAATATCATAAAAGGGAATTACTGCGGCAGAACTAAAAATAATGTTCAAAACAATCACAGGTTATTGTGCTTGTAGATTCCAGCATAAAATGTCTTTAGGGGTAGTATACATTTTTAACATGCATGCAGTCATGTTGTTTGTGCTCAGATACTGTTATCCCCCAGAACACACGCACACACACACACACACACACACACACACATACATACATACACACGCACGGACGCACACACACAACCAGGACCACATAAGCCCGCTGTCATACTGGACCA
>CM050214.1:27977706-27992706 GCA_027475355.1 Coilia nasus
TGCCTCTGTTTTAGGGACAACCCATAATTTAAACCAAACTTGTTTCTATTCACACCAATTATAAATAACAAGCAATTATCCGTTACCAAAAACAACCCCCTGAAAGACTTTTCAAATACTACAGCACCGTCTTTCACTTTTCCTTTCCTGCATTCTCAAAATATTGTGCCATGCCAACTTTCACACAATGCTGTGTCCCTCCTGCTGTTATTTTCTCGAAGTGCAAGTCAGGCTGAGAGGCATTTCCATGGCTTCATGGGGATGGATGTTTGCACATGAAGTTATTTAGGATTTGTTCACAACTAATCCTACCCAAAGGAAAGATTTTTTTAAAAAGATTTCTTCTGTGCCTCACTTGTTCATTATTCTCTTCTAGACAATAATAAGATCACAGTGATACAAAAATAAGACTATTGCCTTTGTCTCCTGCTTCTCAGGTTTGTCTCTGAAGCAGAAGAGTTTGTTGTTTCAGTGTAGACTCCCTTTCTACAAATGGGATGTCATCAATGTCTCAAATAATGGTCAATGTTGTATGAGAAAAAAACTGTGACAAAAGTAATACTTAAATGAGCCTTACAAGAGAATCACCATTTGTGTCCTGTGCAACAGAAGAGAAACAAAATTTTCCTCTGGGTCCCGGCCTGCTGTCTTAATCTGTGAATCCTCGATGGGGTTGAAAACCAATCTAAGACTACAGTTAATGTTTAAAATTCTTCTTTAAAGCGCTGATGCAACTACACAACGCGGTTCATTCTGTCTCTTTAAAAGAGCCCCCTGCTGCAGCCTCAAAGTCAGGGCACAATGTCGCAAACTTGGATCACGTTAACATGCCCTGAGACCCACTGTCAAAAATATGGCCTGACGACGTAGTGACAAGTCCATCAATCTTATTTACCCGGGGAAAACTGGGGGCCTGGGCTGGCAATCAATAACGTTCACAATTAGTCCCCCTTCACGCGAGGGTGGGGGTGGGGTGGGGGTGAGGGGGTTTGCCATGGTCTCGCACACAGCTGGGTGGGGGCACGGCGTGGTCGCACACCGCTGCCAACTACATGTTCCGACATTAACTGCTCCCTCCTGGGATAGAGTGACATTTCCATGCCGCCACAACCATAGGACGGACAGAGAGAGACAGAGAGAGAGAAAGAGAGAGAGAGAGAGAGAGAGAGAGAGAGAGAGAGATCCGGACCTGCGTGCAGGGTGGAGTGGTCAGGGGGGTCGGGGAGGAGGATGGGGGTGGGGGTAGGGGTAAGGGTAGGGTTGGGAGTTTGGTGGAGGAAGAGGAAGTGAAAGTAGGTTGAGGAGGTGGCCTCACCTTGACTTAGTGACCTGGAACTCCATCCAAGAGGAAGGAGGATGCGCAGAGGCCCCAGAGAGCTGGGGTGGATCCATATCAGGCTGCAGAAAACACATACCTGTCATCAGTCATCACTCTGCCACAGAGCCACATGACTGCCGGAGTGGTGGCTCAGTGAGGCAGAATGTGAATGCTCCTGGAGAATACGTCTCCCAGCATGCATCAGTGGCATTTTAGCCGCTCTCTGTTCCTGACCTCAGGCAGCGGCAGTGCTGATGCTCAACTCCATGTCGATCTGCAGTGGCATCTATAAATAGTTCATGAGCTGCTCTTCTTCAATATTTCTGCTTTCCCTCTCGTCCTCCTCTTCCGCCTTGTCCTCCAAATGAACTGTGCAAATTCATTATGAAACAGTCGCGTCGCAGACGCTTCTCTCGTCATCTGGCCTTAAACTTTCACCAGACTGGCAATCAAAAATAAATATACATCTGAGGCACCAGTCTATGGAAATGGCGTACAAACATGTTGTGAGTCCTCCGAAAGCGGGACCAATTCTGACACATCAAACGGCAGCGACGCCACTTCTATATTCTTTTGAAAAACCTAATGCCGCTAAACCCTACAAAATCTGCAGAGAATTGCAAATACGTGTTCCACATCCCTCAAGGGACGAAAGCAGCCTACATTTGTAAGGAAAACGGGCTAAAACATGCAAAAATTTTGCACTGTCATTAAAAATCTAAACAAATACAAGTTGTAGACTCTTTAATGTCTGAAACTGTAGCCCTGCTATGAATTTAGAAACATTCTGCTCACAGCTAAGCAGAGCACTCCAGGCAAGTATAAAGTAAATGTGTTCTTGTGTGTGATTTTGCATACCATGTATTCATTGATTTTCTACTTTTTTTCTGTGTTTCAGAATTTCTGTAAATCAAACCCAGCTCATCCAGGTGGTGGAACAATTTATTTGAACTCAGGCATATGATGTATAACTTTACTCTTACCAATACTTGCCTTAGATATTGACAGGTGTTTTGAGAGAAATGTTTTGGTGCGAGTGAAAGAACATATTGGAAAACACACAAAAAGTCCCTGTCAGAGCGATGACACGAATACATGGTGTGTGTGTGTCTGTGTGTGTGTGTGTGTGTGTGTGTGTGTGTGTGTGTCTCTGTGTGTGTGCTTGTGTCTGTGTGTGTGTGTGTGTGTTTGTGTGTGTGTGTGTGTGTGTGTGTACGGGTTTCAATTCAGCATGAGTTTTAATGATCTAGTGTCTGACACAGTACCAGAATCAACACTTCCTTCTCCCTTTTATTCCTCTTCTTTGCCTTTTATTAATCTCAGTAAACCCAAGGCGAGGAAACAGCCCACACATTGCCTTTCACTGCTTTGACATGACATTTCTCGCTTCTGTCAGTAACGTGGAGAAAGTAAACATGTATTGACTTCAGTGCATTCAGAGGATCCTCTATTGAAAGCTGTTCATTACACCCCATGTTACACAATTACTTAAACCCAGTTATAAAAAATAACGCATTGACTCAAGTTAAAAAACAGGAAAAAAAGTGTTTAATTATTATGTAATGGAGCCTGAATCACACATACTTTGGATCCATCCCACAGGTGAAGGCCTTCATTTTCTATATTCCTCTTCCAGCATCAACCTGTGGTGTTTACAGCCTGACAAAGCTGTCCTAAAATATCCTGTATGACGCAAGTCCTGTGGAGAATATGTTCTGTGTGCCAGAGACAGGCGCAGTCTGGAGGGAGACTGCTCACTACAGTACTACAGTAAACACCCATGGCAGAGACCTCATGAAACCCATGTAACATTTATTGTTGCCTGCAGTTCACCAGGTAAACGTGTGCTGTTCAGGGATCTCCGGAGTTCTCCAGCGAGGCTGACACGAGAGGTGTTGCTGATCCTGCTAGATGTAAACTAATTATCTGCACACATACACACACGCGCACACACACAAACCCACGCATACACATACACACACACACACATACTCAAACACACACACGCACACGCATACACACACACGCACACACACACACACACACACACACACATGCAGGCACACCCTTGCTGTGGGCCACTCTGCACTTCATTTGTTGAGATGTCACACCAATCCCCCTATACCATTTCACACTGCACATGGAACAGGAGCACACACACTAAATAGGTAATGTGCATTAATTAACTAAATGGAAAACTTTATCCTTATGTATAAAGTGCAGTTGTTAACTACAGTAGCACTCCGAAATAAATGGCTATGGAGTATAAAGTGCCCTTAAAATACCCAGTACATATTTGGATGAACTTCGGACCGATTCTTGTTCTTCTTGTTTCCCAATCTGCCCTCTGTGTTTTTGTGTTGTGTTTTTGGCTCGTACGGGTTTCATCATTTGTCTTTCTTCTGCACCAGTGTGGTTTTGTACTCTGTCAAAGCGAGGGCTGTGGGAAAGCCTTAGACCTTTTCTGCAGTCCTGGCCTTACATTTTGTGGGTGATTGTTTCTCACTGTCAGAGCGCAAGAGTCTGAGATCAGCTCCCCTAGTACAGCTCAAACAACCTCTATCAATGTCACTGCTTCATTCCTTTCAGCTCAGGACTCACAGATGAAGATCCTGGGCGATATGTGATATGTGATGTCCAAAATTCAATCAGTGCGTTGTGGAAAGGACCCATTCAGTTTTACCTACAGATGAGTTTACTGTTAACAACTTAGTTAACAACTTCCTTAGTACGGAGTACACAGGAAAAACGGGCATGATCACAAAATGCAGAAACTGACTTATAACTTATAATGTTAATTTTTTATGTGAATTTAAATATTTGAGTAAATGCTATTTTAAAATGGTTCCAGCTTGAGACTATACTTGTTTATTCACAGGATTGCTTTTGAAAAAGCTGAGGTTTCCGTGCAACTACTGATAGGGGGAGTAACTTATGTGTGACATTTGGATAGCAATTATCCACCATGTTATTTTGAAAGCCTACATCTTGACATCCTTTTAAACATCATGTTATTGTGAACGCCCACATCTAGCTTTTGGGAGAACCCCTAACTAATTTCCTAACCACATTACCTAAGCTAAAAGAAATGAAACGCTGGCATAATGGAAATTCAAGTCAGTCAAGCTTGCATCCTGTCAATTATGGTTAGTTAACCTTAGAGCACCATTATATTAAGCAGTTATTAGTTGAAGTGTCTCGAATGACATGGTCAATGAAACATCAGTGTCTTCACCAGGCTCTGTTGATATTGCTTGAGCAAATGCTAAAAAGCACAATTTAATGTTTTTTAGTAGCATTTCAAATATAAATCAAACTGCAGCTGGGTTGTTTTAATTTTATTTATTTTTACTCTTCAACCCTGTTTACTCGCCACCCCAGCTGCGGATTGTTATTACCTAGAATGTAGGATGTAAAAACATGATGTTTGAATTCTTAAAAAAATAGACTTAAAGATCTTTGCCGCTAAACTCTTCAACTCAGAATGGTAGAAAAATCAAAGCAAAAGTAACAACAACAAAAAAAAACATTGTTGGATCGTCTGGGTTGTGTTGATTCCACTCCCTTTTTATTTGTTCAGACAGAATCACAATGCATCATCAGCGGCAGTGGCGGCAGCGGCGGTGTAAGTCTATTCTTACATCATCCCCGGGTGTTGGAGAGCCGGCTCCTCGGTGTAAACAAGCAGCGGCTCATGTAGGGGAAGAGCGGCGGTGGCGAGGGAAAAGACAGATATCAGCGCTGCTGATTGGTGTGCTGAGTGCAGGTGTTAGCGGCGTCTGGCTGCTGGGCTGTTGGAGTGGAACTGTGAGAGCACTCAAGCGGCTGGGACAGGTTCTGGGACAGGTTCTGGGATCGGTTCTGGGACAGGCTGGTGCCGGTGCCACCGAAAAGCCCGCCACATCTCTTGGCAGCACGGCGGCCTCGCTAACAGGAACAGACAGGCCAAGCACGCCGACTTCTGCCTCGCCTGGGACTCTAACTCACCTCCAATTACTCCTGCCAGCCCCCCCACCACCACCCCTCACCCCCCACCCTCGCCCCTCATCTCCAAATTGGACGCCTCCATAATTGGCAGTGTATTAACAATCAAATTATGGTAATTAGGGAGCGCAGAGTGATGAGGAATAACATTCTGTGTGACTGTGGGACAGAGACCAGATCACACCATAATTAGCTGTGTCTCATTTCGGAGACAGAAAAGCTGCGGATTAGGTGAGAGAATTGCGAGAAACTGTCATAAACATGCAGCGGACCAGAGCAGCTCTAGCAGCAGTGGTCCATTTACAATCACTTTTCAGTCGGGCCGCTGTCATTTTGGTAACAATTTGAGTGGAGCTGCTGCATATGTAATACAAAGTTTTGAAGGAAAATATTTCTACCTCTATCTATCTATCTATCTATCTATCTATCTATCTATCTATCTATCTATCTATCTATCTATCTATCTATCTATCTATCTGTCTGTCTGTCTGTCTGTCTGTCTGTCTGTCTGTCTGTCTGTCTGTCTGTCTGTCTATCTATCTATCTATCTATCTATCTATCGACCTGCTGTAAGAGTGTATTTCAGGTGGTGTGTTATTGTGACCTGTTGTGATACACTTGCTCTGACTAAAATATTTTTCACCGATGTTGTTTGTGTCAGGGTAAACCTGGAAATAGTCAGGTCTGAGGGTCAGAGAGGCCTCCTCAGGTAGGTATCTGATCAGAGCCTGTAACTAAGGAAGAGAGGCAAGCAACATGCCTCCCCTGTGGCCTGCCCTCCTGGCACTGATATCATGATATCACGCTTGCTGTTGTTTATTTTCACCATCCCATGTTGTCAACTTCAGACTGAATGGCTGCTGTGTACGAGATTTTGATGAATGGCTAAACCAGCCCTTTGTGCCACACTGGCCACTCAGGGCTGCTGATGTTAAGATGTCCTGAAAGACAAGAGCCATAGACTCTCTGATCAGCATCTGCGCCTGATGGCTGGAGAGAAGTCTGAGACTTGTCTAGCATGCTGAGTGATCCACACTGCTGTTCTGCACTTGCTTTTGTTTTATTGATAATCAATAAATGTCCACCAGATTTTTCTCCAATGTCAACTGAACTCAAGTCTGTTATTTTGGGGCACTGCAATTTTTATTTTCAGTACAGTTCAGACAAACACAACACAACTGGGGAAAAAACAATACAATATAACAGCTCTTTACAGTTTTTCTCTATCCCTTTGGTACATTTTTCGAATCTTTCTTGCAATTTGCAGAAGATCGAGATCCTCAAAAGCAAGTTTTTGTGTCAATATACGTGTCAGTGCCATCAGAAGGTTTAGTCATTGTGTCACTGTGTACGGATAAGACAGTCAAATTCATTAGTCATGTTGGCAATTGAATAGTGCACTTCGAAGGGACATTTTGATGTAAAATGTGGTTTAGGTGTAATAACAAGTGTTATATATTTGACCTCATATGATGTATATGTATGAGATTGATTGCAAAAGACAAGATTCACATTTACAGAATGATGGCAGACATTGACATTGCAGTGCATAAATAAAAAAAAAAGACAGCACTACACAGAACAAAGGTAAAATACAGTAAGTAAACATAGGTCAAAAACATAAACATAAGTCATACAGTAAGTAAACAAAAAATATGAACATCTCCCCAAATTCTAAATCCTAATCCTGATCTTCAGCTTCTTCACGTTCCTGTCAGTCAGGCCACAAATTTTCATCCACATCATACTGTTGTCCAATTTCTTGTCCTTCCATTATCAGACATTGTAACTTTGTATTGTGCTCTGGTTATACAATTTCCAGTAGATTGTTCATGAGAAGCATTTTGATTAGCATGACAAAAGCAATTGATAATGTATGAAAAAACTGAGAATTGTACACAATCATTTGCCTGGATGGACAAAAGCATTTGCAATTTGTTCAATGCAATGAGAAATTGCCTTTTTAATCTGCACAAATGGCATGATGATGTGACAATTGAACAAGAACTTTTGAGAATTTCAATTCTGATGTGAGAAATGTACCAAACCAATTGAGAAAAACTGTAACAAAAAAATCCACAGAGCCTTGAAACAGCAGTGAGACAGACATGCAAGACATGACGGTCATACATTAGAATTACATTTCACTGCTATTCAAATGGTTTATCAAGTCAAAATGTTTTTGTCACATACAGTTTGTACATGTAAAACTGTAGTGAAATGAATGAATTACAGCACTTCTGATAGTACAAGCAAAAATTATACAAAATGTTTACAGTATAGGCCTATACAGTATAAATACACATAATTATGAAAGGAGGGTACAAGGGGGAATACTATACAGACATGTATAGACATTTTTAGAGTAGAGTAACTTTATTGATCCCGAAGGAAATTAAGGAAATTTTATCAGTACAATATACAAAAATACAGCCAATGTAAACATCTAGATGAAGAGTGTACTGTATGTGTGTGAGGGGTGCGCAGTAGGTGCTGGGGTGTGGGGGGTAAGTTTTATGTAGTTGGTTGTGAGTTCAAGCCAAAGAAGTCCTTCCTTCAAAGTAATTCGCCATTAAGGAACAGCACTCAAGTATCAGTACATAACAGTGGGGGATTAAAGGGTTAGTTGTAAGTGTCAAGTTGTATTTAAATAGGACAAGTCCACAGAGAGCAGATTGAGGCAGGTATAATAGGTGCAGGGTTAGCAATGTTTGGTTGTTACAGTTGTGAAGATGCAGTGCAGTGTTCTCAGTAAAGATGAATCTTAAAAAGAAATGTTTTTTCAGATAGAGAGATGTTTTTATGCTCTTATGGCATTTTGGTAGCATTTTCCATCATTGGGGAACTACAACAAGCTATAGAAAATGCCAAGTGGCCAGGGGCATGTCAGGCAAATAAAAGCTTTTTTTGACAAAAAAAGAGATAAAAACAGACCAGAACATTTTATTGCTGTACATAAAAAACAACCAGTAGATAACCACCCTAGACATGGTGCATGTGTGTGTGTGTGTCTGTGTGTGTGTTTGCGTGTGTGTGTGTGTGTGTCTGTGTGTTTGTGTTTGTGTGTGTGTCTGTGTGTTTGTGTCTGTGTGTTTGTGTGTGTGTGTGTGTGTGTGTGTGTGTGTGTGTGTGTGTGTGCGTGTGTGTGTGTGTGTGTGTATGTGTGTGTGTGTGTGTGTCTTTGTGTATGTGTGTGTGTGTGTGTTTGCGTGTGTGTGTGTATGTATGTGTGTGTGTGTGTGTGTCTGTGTGTTTGTGTGTGTGTGTGTTTGCATGCGTGTGTGTGTGTATGTGTGTGTGCGTGTCTATGTGTTCATGGTTGTCTAGCAGTGAGCCTTCCGACCGTCAGGGATCAGAATGATTGCAGCAGTCTGGCTCCGGTTGTTGCTGATGCGACTCTTTCAACTTGGCTGCTTACCTGCTCCAGAGCACATCTGCTACAGAAGCCCACACGTCAGGGGCATCGCTGATAGACTCTGTGTTCTGACAGACATCCCCTGCCATCCCTTTGATTTGTGTACACCTCGCGCCACACATGCGTGTCACCCAGTGGAGAATTAGACGGCTGTAATGCAGTTCTGATTCGACCGAGATATACTCGAAAGTAATGGCATACAGGAAGCTGTTGCAGGTTTGCTCAGGCTCTTGCCAGGGCTCCACATGTGCCATTGTTATTACAGTTTTTCTCTATCGCTTTGGTACATTTTTCGAATCTTTCTTGCAATTTGCAGAAGATCGAGTGCATTTCTCAAAACAGTTTGGACAAATAGCAAAACACCGTGGATCACCTGCAAAAGCCAGTCTCTTGCTCAAAATGCTTAGTTCATCCCTCAAAAGCAAGTTTTTGTGTCAATATCCGTGTCAGTGCCATCAGAATGTTTAGTCATTGTGTCACTGTGTACGGATAAGACAGTCAAATTCATTAGTCATGTTGGCAATTGAATAGTGCACTTCGAAGGGACATTTTGATGAAAAATGTGGTTTAGGTGGGATGACAAGTGTACATTTCACCTCATATAATGTATAAGATTGATTGATTGTAAAAGACAAGATTCACATTTACAGAATGACTTCTTTATTGGCAGACATTGACATTGCAGTGCGTAAAGAAAAAAAAGACAGTACTGGACAGAACAAAGGTAAAATACAGTAAGTAAACATAGGTCAAAAATATAAACATAGGTCATACAGTAAGTAAACAAAAAATATGAACATCTCCCTAAATTCTAAATCCTTATCCTGATCTTCAGCTTCTTCACATTCTCGTCTGTCAGGCCACGAATTTTCACCCACGTGACACCGGCAGCATGGATAGCATCTTCTGGAGTGCCTAATCCCTCCTCTTCCAAATCCTCCACCATGCAGCCTCACCCCTCTTCCTCTCCTTCTCCCTGTTGTTGTCCATTTTCTTGTCCTTCCATTGTCAGACATTGTAACTTTGTATTGTGCTCTGGTTATATACTTTCCAGTAGATTGTTCATGAGATGCTCCCTTGAGCTCATTCAGAAAACTGTTGATCATTGGTTTCTCAACTGTCTTCATTAGAAAAAGTCTAGATTCAAGCAATTTACCAATTTAGATCATATTTACAAATGTCTTATGGAAATGTATAGAAATGTGCTTGACATGTTATGATAGCTTGGTAAATCATTTTGCATGTTAAGACTTATACGATGAACTATAGCCTAAATGTTTTGAGAGTGAGACTATTTGATAGATTCCCATAACAAAGCATTTTGATTAGCATGACAAAGGCAATTAATAATGTACGAAAAAACTGAGAATTGTACACAATCATTTGCATGGATGGACAAAAGCATTTGCAATTTGTTCAATGCAATGAGAAATTGCCTTTTTCATCTGCACAAATGGCATGATGATGTGACAATTGAACAAGAACTTTTGAGAATTTCAATTCTGATGTGAGAAATGTACCAAACCAATTGAGAAAAACTGTAATGGTGAATATGCTTAACGTAGAAGCGCTCCTCATTAGGACGGTTTACCTCTGTAGACGATCAGGTGAATGAAATGTCTATTGTTGTACTGTCAACAAAGGTGAAGCTGTCTGAAGTTTTACCTTGTCCCTTTAACATGGGGATTTGTACAAGTGGTGTTAAGGAGGAGGGTAAACTGTTGACAATGCTGAGTAATATGGGTCAAAGACAGCAAGTATTATTCTGAGAAACTATTAATCATCTACTTTTTTACTCAGTCTACGATACTAATCCACAGGCATGGATGTGATGCCCCTTGTTATGGAAACTTCTGACGGAATGAGAAAAGAAAAAACAATGCTTGTGGAACTGTACTGTATTTCAGTAAAAGATGAATGATGTCCTAAGCATATATATTTTAACACAATATGCTGCATGACTATTTTTTCCATTTCAGTTGTGTATTGTTATGTTTCTCACACATGTCACGCCTGTGGGTATAAAGTGTTGTGTCCTGTTGTTCATCTTTATAAATATGAATATAAATGGAAAGCGCTGTAAGCCACAAAAGGGGGAAGCTAACAACATAACACCTTCCGTGAACGACCCCACCCTCGGGGACCTGACCCCTGTCTCCCGGTCCAATAGTGGCTTCCTAGCAGATGTCAAGGGCAACAAACATTTCAACTTTCATGAAAATTCATGGAAACTTGAGGAGCTAAGACCCTGGTTTCAAAAGATGTTTGGCTGGTCTACTTGGGTTTCCTGTTTTTTCAAGAATCAGTTTTGTGGACAAAGCTCTTGCACACCATCTGCTTTCTCTTGATGTGATGATCATAAACTCAGGCTGCCCTTCTTATGAAATGTGCAGTGCAAAGTCTGTATCATACAATGTAATGTAACGCGACAACACCAATAACTACCTAGTACTACAGCTACATGTATCTTGTACTTACCTTTAAGTTAAACAGGTACATACCCAATCGGCCTCTCACTGACATTTTGCTATCCAACCATTTGGTTGAAAACAGTGAAGCCTCTAACATTACCCTACACTCTCCACTCTAGGGAATTACACTAACATCTTCAGCAAAACAGCACTTCAGCAACACTGAAAATATGCTGGACATGCGCATCTGCATTGCATTACAATGAGTAGGATAGGCAACAGGCCCCCTCTTGAGAAAAAAAAAAACAGATAAACAAAAGTGGCACTTTATTATTCATTGTGTTGGAGTCCTCGGAGTTCTCCATTTGCTTTTTTCTTTGCACAGTTCCATGAATAATTCCATATTTGGGGTTTCTTCATTACAGACAAGCTTTTTATATGAACCCATTTGTAAGCTACTGTACAGTATTACTCCCGTCTGCACATGCACACGGATATATTGACTCACATGGCTATTCATTACCAGGACTTTAGCTTTTAAATCTACACGAAACCTCTAAATCCCCCAAAAATTCTTACACTTTCCTTTTGCAAGGCCGAAATCAGTCCGGGGCATGCTTTTACAGCCTGAGTGGGCAGGTGCATCAACTGCTCTGAGCGTTTTTGAAAACTAAGCGAGAGGTCATAATTGCGCTGTGGGCCTGCCGTGCCTTCAAAGAGGAAGCCTGCCCTTGTACTGTACGCCTGGAGCAGGTTGCTACAGAGTGCCTTTGGATAACAAGGGCAGCAGCTCTCTACTGCCCCCACATGGAGGATGGAACTCCCCATGAGGCTGTGACTGATGAAGTGATGAGCACCACTTTAGTCAGCCAAATTTTACTGCGCGAGTTTACAAAATGACTCTTTTAGAGACCTTTGGCAGTTTGCAGTGTACACATGCTGCCCACAGCTTCAGTCCAAGCTTTTGAACACACTGAAAAACCTGCTTGCACTGTATTCTGCCTTACTGCATGCATTTGTTTTAAGCCCTGTCTGTTGGGTAAAATAATGGCCGTGCATTATGATAATCATTATATAATTATCATTTAAAGATTATTATCATGTGAATGTTATCATACAGACACAGCCTTTTATAGCTGTTGTTTAATCAACATGAGTTATGTTCTGTTGAAATGGGAAGCATTAGAAAATCTCAGTTATAGGCCTATACCTGCTTTCAAAACTAACAAACAAAACACGACTAATTATTACTAAGGAATGTCTTCATTAACACATCTAATTAAAATGTTTCTATTAGAATATCTGAAGAAAACATGTAGCCATGTACGGAGTTGGATGCCAGATTGCAGGGCCTAGTAGTGTCATTAATTTCACAAATTATTTTCTCACATTAACGGTGGGTAAATATTATTTCCTTGATCATGACCAACTTAACGACACTCATTCGCTCATTTACTCTGTTTCCCTCCCTCATTCCCTTTCTCCATCCATCCCTCCAACCACTCCCCCTCATCTCTCTCTCTCTCTCTTTCTCTCTCTTTCTCTCGCTCTTATTTACCATCTCCCCATCTGTTATTCAGCGTGGTTTCATCAGAGCATGCCCATTAGACAGAATGCAGTCACACTCATTAATGAAGAGTCAGCATCCCACTCCTCGTTAGTGTTCCAGCGACATGCTGCTAGCTAATCTGCTGTGAATGGCCTTGCGGGATGGGCAGGTGGCATTTATCAGTGCTTCGCATAAGCCAGTGTCACGCAGCTTTCCTGGAAACAGCCAAAGTGTCTGGGGTAACCAGAGCGCCGGTAAACGGTCACGGCATAGCACTGCGAATAGTTTCAGTCCAGGGTGTTTCAGGATAAAGTATAGCATGCATACAGGAGATCGGGGCCATGTGATAGAATAACAGGTTAAACCCCACTAGTAGAAATGCACTTGATCTCACTTCACAACATGGGTCCACCTCACTCTCATTTTTTATATATTTTTTATAAATTATTAAAGGTGTTTCGGGATCATTTGGACTATAGTTAGATAATCTGTGAACAGACAGTTTATTAAAGTTCAACCTAAAGTCTGTCTGTCTAAAAATCACCTGAAAATCACAACAAATCCAACCCCTAAGCACAGCCCGAACCAGACAGTTTATTTGTACAGTAATCTGGGACTTTGTAAAAAAAAAAGTCTATAGGTAACCATAGTAATGAATTGTAATCTGTGTTTCCAATGCCAGTTAAAGTTACAAACAATACCAATGTTTGTTAGCCAAAACTCAATCTTTCTCCTAATTGAAATGAGACTAAGAAAGGAGTAAAATATGTTTTTATGGGTTTTTAGGGTTCCTTTTATAGGATATCTACATATAATAAGATGTAATACTATGTACTTACACTATACATATCTAACATTAATCCTAACCCTGTGGTACAGTACATAATGTTGCATATTGTTACACACTTTGTTACACTGTACCTAATTGATAAAACAGGGACAGTAAAATAAAGTGTAGCCAAATATGCAGAACAATATTGGGCATCTCAGTGGGAAATAATAGGTGAAGTTTAGTTTGCAACCTGTGGTGTTTCACAGACAGCTTTGCACTTGATGAAACTATTACACCGTAGTAACACAGCTAATTACATATGAATACCAGAACTGTAATATATCACACAGCCAAAAGCCAAAAA
Source organism: Coilia nasus (assembly GCA_027475355.1). Lineage (NCBI taxonomy): Eukaryota > Metazoa > Chordata > Actinopteri > Clupeiformes > Engraulidae > Coilia > Coilia nasus. Next base: position 27,991,520 of record CM050214.1, read on the forward strand.
TACCGTTTGAAACTTTTTTACAGCATTAGTCTCTGGGCATGAACAGGTGCAAGGCAGTGTCTCATGTTCTTCCATATGAGAAAGCCGTTATTCTACACCACAGACCCGAGAGGGTTAGTGTTTCATAAGAGCATCAGGAAGAAGAATAAGAGACTGAGCTATGCACGCCCTAGGGAAACCACTCTACAACATTAGAGAAGGGACGATCTCCTCATTAGCCGAGGCTAATTATACTAGGCGCTAGGAGCAGCAGAGACTAAACTCAAACAAGAAACTTGCCGAAGGTCTCAGGCAGAGGCATAGAGAAAAAAATGTATCCACTACTATGTGGCCAAATTTAGATGTGTCTACCTATCTTCATACATCTGTGATTTCTGAAGATGTAATTAAAAGCCTCTCTGAATTATGGAAAGACTTGCTTACACATCTGCTACTTAAAGACCCACAACACTGTGGCCCACACATTTGAATTGGTCAATTTTGAAAAATAAATTGACAGCTACAGAAAGTGTAACACTAAACATAATGTGACAAAACTGACAAACAGTGAAGGAACTTGACAGAAGCTTGTGTGTCGCACTGTCAGCAAATGTGCCAGGGTATTCTAAGAAGGCGAGAAGATTGAACACAAACAGAGGAGAGAGAAGAAATAAACAGCCACGTGACACGAGTGATACGCGGGTAATGAAAGAGAGAGGGGGGAGGGGCCCACAGGAAGCAGAATCATATATCCTGGCTGCTTATTATCCTCCATTGAAATGAAAGCAGTGAGATTGTCCCTGCTAGAGCAGCATGACCATGAGCCTACTACAGCCTCCAACTGTTGAGCTTGTAGCCATGATTAGCATAATGCTCGTGAGAGATGTGCTGCATGCCTACATATTTACACTGACAAATGTTTCATTACCGCGATAGTATCTTGTGTATGCCAGGGTGGTTCAGGGCTGTGTTATGAGAAACAGGAGGATGTCTGTTTCAGCATGTGCTGCAAGCGTTTTAACACCAGCATTCATTCACAAAAGTGACATTGAAAGAAATGAACTGCCGTGTCTAGGAATACACTGGAGGCTGTCATTCAATGTTCCCCTCTGAAAGCTTTTCCACAAATAATAGCTGCGCTCAAAAAATATTCCTCTTTGTTGTTTGTTTACTAGACTTGAAGCAAAATTTATTTCCTGTAAATGATA
>CM050214.1:27997706-28007706 GCA_027475355.1 Coilia nasus
ATTGCTAAAAGCAAACCCCTAAGCCTAGCAAACTGTGACAAATGAAGTGCCTAATTCTGCGTGCTGCTATGGGAAAAGGAAATTATAAAGTCATGAATATGTACAACTGCCAGTACTCTCATTCAATTACTATTTCAAAATCAATTCAACAATTAAGACTGAGAGAAACAAAGAGTGATACCAGGCATGGCATTAGCTGCGAAGGGGGAGAAAGATGTAAGGGGGGAAATGAAAACACAAGCAACATTACGGACACAAACAGTCAAACAATTAAAAGGAAGGTAATCAGCCTTTTATAATTGAATCAGTGCAGTTAAACATGCAGAACAGCACAGGCAGAGCCAAGGCGCACTTACAAAGAGAGACAGAGAAGCGTGTTCACACTGAGCAGCTGTAGAAAGAGCAGTTATCGGCATGGAACACCCTGGTATCCACATTAACATTGCATTAATGGCAAATTAACACTTGGATTTTTAAAATTAGCTCAGTTTGCGATATTGGGGAATATGAACGGATAGTACCTGCAGCACACTGTTATCATTATTTCTGAGTCAAATCCTCGGAGGGTACCACATAAGGTGAGAATGTACAGGATAACTGCTGGAATTTGTGCTATTTCACTCAGTATTGTTTTCTGTATTGTATGAATTATAAAACCCAATGGAATATTATTCACACTACTTGCAAATGGATGCTTATTGCATTTAGCAGGAAAATAAACAGATACAGTGCCACAAAACAACACAACTCAGGTGAATGAGTTCGGCATTGTGTTACACATCCCAAAAAGGTTGACTGGGAGGCACAACATCAGCCGTACAAATCTGAACTCTTGGAACTATGGAAGCTGCCCTCCTTTTTACATGTTCTGCAGAACATAACCTACATAACATAAACACAGAAACAGATGTAGAAAATCTGAGATCGGATTGATGTTTAGATCCAGCAACTCTCATCTCATACAATTTTTATTAAAATAAACATAAACTGTGATATGATTGATTCCTAAAGACACATACCCACTGCCCAGTACAGATATCATAAAAATCATGATGCCTAAAATGTAGTTTCCTTAGACCTTGGCAGCAAGGCCAAGTAGATTCATATATAAAATGTCAATTTTATTCTCATTTAACATTAAAATCAAACACACCCAAAAGTGTAGCTGCTCTGAGATATTTACAATCTACTGAGATATAAAAGTGGTGTATGCTTGCTTCATATAGTTACAAAAACATAAACTTCATAGTTGGTTTTTAATTTAAACCCACTTGTCAAGACAGTTATTCCAATCAACATGGCAAATGTGTGCTGTTCAAAGAGTTTCCGTTGTGTTGCATTCCTAATGAACCTGTGGCACAGACTGCATTTGGTGCTGTTGTGTCTCTCAAAACCCCAGCATGAATAAAGGTGATGATAAACAGGGCAGCATTACTAACCATTGTCGCTTGGGCCACTTTGCCACTGGTACTAGGCTACAAGTTTTAGTTACACTTTATTTTACTGTGTAACAAAGTATGTAACAGAATGTAACATTATGCACTTACACTGTAGCATAGGGTTACTGTTGGTGTTGGGTATGTACAGTGTAAGTACATAATATTGCATGCTGTTATGTAGATACACTAAAAAAAGAACCGTAAAATAAAGTGTCACCCACATTTTTATCATCAGCATTCAACTTGATGTGATCATCAAATCAAAACATTCAGAGCCTATCATGTTGTTGCCTGGCAACATTGCTCAAAAAATTGCCCCATGTATCATCACCATAATGCCATCTAAAGCAAGAAGTTACCCTGTAGACTATTTGTTAAAAAACTGTTACCATTTACCTTTATGTTCAATAAACACGGTATAACGTGTATATGACAGTGCATAAACCAGTAGAAATCTTTACCATGGATATTATAAAGCCCCAGGCTCACTGTCGACAGCAATGAGGCAGGCATCAGGAAGTGCTGCATTTGCGCAGGAAGTTCATGCATCTCACCTGTTCCTCGCTCATGCTCATCCACTCAATTTCACACTGGGATAAGCCTGGCTGAAAGCTCATTCATTATTTACATATCCATTATAAATTACGGCGCAGTGTGTTATCCTTATTTAAACTAATGGCCCTTCCAGAGTAATTGACTGCATTCTGTCCCCGCCGCAGAACTCAAACACGAGAGATAAAGTGAGGAGCCACTTGGGGAATTTCTCACAAACCCTTTGGCACCGCAGTCTGAAGTAAATTTTCTACCTTTTAGTAGAGAGTTCAATTGCCTTCACAATTCATGCACCATACCTAATTGAGTAAATCAAATCTATACGTTACATATGAATACCATTACCCTGTTCTACAGTAGAATTGTATAAACAGGTTCCACGCAGAGGGGATTGGTGTGAAATAATCAGGATCTTTGTTAGAGATCCTCAAACTCAATGTGACATATCACAGAATCATAAACAAATACCACGTAAAGGTTTGCAGGTTTGTTCTCTAATTCATATTCAGTACAACTGCCATCCGCTCTGACCTTATCTCCTGAAGTGATATGCCCTTTAACTTCCTGTTAATAATGGACACATTGTCTGATCATTGTTACATCACGGTCCATGGCATCTGATCCATAAAATGGACATGGAGGCTTGATGGGTTTTAGAGCACATAAAATACACATTCAGCTCCAAAGTGACTCATTAAGTCGCTATCGATTGTCCTTTATTCCTGGGAGCACTCGGGAGCATGTAGTGCTGTCGGAAATTAGGAGATAAGACAGGAAATGGAAACACGCCCCCCCACCACACCACCACCACCACCACCACTACCTACACCCCCGCCATCCCCTCCACCCTCCTAAAAGATCAGCGCATCTCGTTAACAAGCACGCGGTCACCGGGGATGTGAAGATCGAACAGCTGCAGTCTGGTGCAGTCTGCTCGCTTATCCCCAAATCTCCTGGCATGCCGTATAAATAAATTGTCTTGTCGATGGATGCCCTTGGTTACACGTGTAATATGTAACGGAGGTGTCGATGCAAAGGCATTTGAGGAGGCAGGCCTGCTCGTCATTCGGTGTGGAGTATGCCATGCAGAAGAATCAATTCACGCAACACAATGTGGTCATAAAGTGCAACCATGTCAAGGAGCAGGAAACATATAGGTAAACACCGCAAAGATTCAGCTCGTTCACACACACGAGTGAATGTAAACTTCACTGAATGCCTGCACACTGAATGGCCACTGTCTCCTCGGCCTTGTGTTACACCTGACCAGTTGCTTAACGTGAGCTCTCCACTTCACCTTGGTAAGTGCTGTCTCTCGCCTCCCAAACGAAGCCTGTCTCTGTCGCACCGTCCTAAAGGACGAATGATTCTGCTTGCTGCAACCTCACCGCTACATTACGACACCTCTGAGCTGGAGTGGTCAGGAGATGTTTTGGATTTGATCCAGCCTTTAATTGTCTAAGCACAGTCCGTGTGCATGATTGAGTAGGGCAGGCCTTATCTACGCCAGTCAATATCATATACCTGCTGGTGGTAAGTGATTGCCATTTTCCCTTGTAGATGCTTGTCACACTGAATGAGGGCCAGAGTATTGATTCTGCGATAACACTGTTGGCGGATCGAGGGAACGGCTGCGTCAGACAGGGGCTTTTCAGGGGAGACGGGGCCCATGCCAAGCGTGTCTCTGACAGGTCATTGCGCCGTGACAGCAAAGTCAACAGGGTGCAATGCGTGCTGTCCTTAATGGTGTTCTCCTGATGACTGGCGTGCTTTATGGGCTTCCCTATAGAACTACAAAGACAGGTCCGGGCAAAACACCTGCATAAAGGGCTGCCTAAGGCGGCGGGGGGGGGAATCAAATTATGTCATCCTTACCACACGCGACACCCCCAAAGTCCGGTTCCTTTGATCTCATAGTTCTGTACTAAAGCATGATAACTAGTCTAGACTAGTCTGCTCAGAAGAGGTGATTTGAGGACGCTACACATGTACAGTGATCGCTAATTTGCATAAGCACACTTATCATGTGATAAACACTACTGTTCCATTTAACAGTTAAGAAACTTTCAAGAAATCTGTTGCTGTGTTAATAAAGTATGAGCTTTTGCAAAGGTTCTAGGGTAAAACAACTTAACCTTAACCATGCACAGTTTGATAGTATGTAGTGTTTGATAGTATGCAGTTTGAGTGCACACTAGTGTAGCGCCCCCTAGGCCTGGAGCATTGTTCGAGTTCAGTGTGAAACAAAACAGATGGCTGCTTCACTCACAAATGAGTCAAAAAAAGAAATAAAACTGAACCTTAATCCAGACGCTTTGTTGGTAGGGGTTAGGTCACCTCACTTATGATACTTGCAGTCTCTCAGAGGCGGTCATCCAATTCTATGGACACTGGACAATTTCACTCTCAGGCAATGTAGCAGTGTCATTGACAGCGTTTAGCCTGAATTGACATGATGCAACACAGTTGAGAAGTTATGCATATACACAATTCAACTGACACTGAAATAGACATTAAGCCTAAGGTCAAGTTTAAACAGCGTTCAGCTACAGCTGTACGCCAGACTGATGATCTTGCTCCTTAACAATGGTGTCTTCTCCCTCTCTCCATTCGTGCTAAACTTCACCTTCACCTTGGCAGTGATTCAGTGCATACAAATACAGTATTGAAAAAAAAAGGCATTTCACATCAGAATATTACCTTTAAAGCATACATTTTACTTTACAAATTAAATCATTACCTTCAAAATCAATCAAATATATTTTTCAAAGTAATCTTTCTCCTTAACACTTTGACCCCCATAATCCAATTTCTCAACCTATATGGTATAATTAGAGTAACTGCTAACTTCATGTATTCCGTTATTTATTTATCCCGTTAATATCCCCTTAATAGTCCAAAAAAATCATAATGAACTATAATTCCTATGTATTACCATATTTTAATTCTTATATTTCTAACAGGTTTTTTATCACTGTTAAACTAGGGACCAAAGACAAATGTGCTCTAGCACAGTATGAACAAAACATACATACCTAGGGTAGTTGCAATCCTCAAATATGGCTAGAAACTGCTATGGCATTCTGCACCATTTTGGCCCTGATCTTGCAAAGCAAATCATGGTAACCTACAATGTAAAAAATGATGTTGGTATTAATGAAAAGGGGAGACAGCAAGCTTTCAAGTGATATCCAAGCTGAGAAATTTCAAGATAAAGCTCGTTGAAATGATGCCTTTTGTTGCATGTTTTGACCACTCAGACTGGCTGTCTGCTTTTTAAAGTCTATGTTTAGAAAGCAGAGATTGTCTTGTTTGTAAGGATACCGTATGAAACCCCAAATAAGCTGTCTAAAAGCAGGGAGGATTTCAGGCATTTGACATTCGGTGCTATTATTTGTCAGTTTTGAAGTCCCCAAAGTGGTCATTTTTGCACCTGTCTTGGTTGTGACACTTTGACAGATGATAGGTGCATAGGTTTCTTGCATGAGTGACCAAGAATGAAATGGCAGAAAATGAATTTGCCATAACCTCAGAATCAGGATCTTTAATTTCCTGCCCATTTCACCAGAGTGGAATATGCTGCCAAAGACCATGAAAAGAGCTTTTAAATATATAAGTGATTTATCTACTGTGTGTACAATGTCTTGATATGGATGCACTTACGCTCTGCAATAGACAGCACAAAGACTAGGTTTTCTTTGGCAGCTCCCTTCCATATACAACATTATGTTCTATATGCTATAGATATTCATATTACACCGTGGAGTTGATTGATTTCCTGTCGTACTTCTCGAGCTTCAGCACCACTTTGCAATCGCTCATAAGAGGAATCTCTTCGTTTGGCCATTTTCCCCACTCTTTCTATTATTTGTGCCTCATAAACTTTTTTGGCCTGAGGGGCTGCCCCTGTTTTTTTTTTTTTCATTCTTTCGCTCTTCCTTTTTCGCTTTTCCCCCCTTTCTCTTTGTTTTACCACCTCTCGATTACCTGCTCGGGGCCTCCTAAGATATTGCCACTCGGAGGGAGGGAGGCAGGCGGAGGAGAAGAGAGGGGACCCGTCGGGGTTAATGGAGGAGCAGAGGGAGCCGAATGAGAAACTGGGCCTGCCCAAGGAAATGAAAAGAATAAGTGACTGAGACACAAGGGTCCAGGAAACCGAAGAACAAACAAGGTGAAGGTCGAGGAGATCCGCTATTAATGAGCCTCCCCATCCCCCATGCCCCACCCCACCCCACCCCACCCCCTTTATTTTCCCTGATAGGGAAGCAAGCGAGAGAATGGGAGGTGGAGAGAGAGGGCAAGATGGAGGTCAGCCATTGAGAGCGGTAGGTGCTGGAGACCATGCAGTGTGCTGATGAGGACAGGCTCACCCAGACAGCCTTCAGGCGCTGCAGCGCAGCATTAGGAAATTATGCAGTACGCATAGCCGCACACTACACGCAGGTGGGCAGGCAGGCCATGAAGACGTCAGGGTGGCCCATCTCAATGCAGAGAGGCTCTGTGCTGACGCGAAGAAGAAGTAGCCCAAATGCCCAGCCTGGCTACGTTTTGAAAAGCTCCAAACTGAGAGGGCGGTTTCCTAAGATGATAATAAAATAGAGGCATTGGCTTTGATGGAACGCACATGTAACCTCCTCAAATGTTGCCCCGCAGATATTGCAGTTGCCTGCACAGCAGTGAAGGTTAAAACGAATGTATTTTCCAAATGGATATACAGACAAGGACTTTTTGCTGTTTCGAAAGAGAGGGTCTAACATAGCAACACTTCTGTATAAGGGGCATTTATCAACCAAGAATGTCTCATGAGGGCTATACCAGTGGCCAATATTTACCTGAATTGAGCATTATTTACTTGCTAAACTATTTCAGTGTAGGTGTTATCTGTTTATCCACAAGAAACACAAACTGTAGTACATTCCAAAATAACCCTTGGCTATTGATCTCTGCAAGCTTGTTATGAACTATCAATGAGAGATCTATCAATGAAACAGAAGGCTGTGAATTAATTTAAAATTCAATTTTCCCTAATTTACCATGATTAATTACATTTACATTTCTGGGAACATTTCCTTTAAAAACAAACATTTTCATGCGTTGAATTAAGCCTCAAGGGATCTTATAATTTTGATCGATAATATTGTCAAGCAAGTTTTGAACAAGTAATGTCAAACAACTTTTTGAGAAGAAACTTACCTCACAAGTCCTTTTCCCTCTCCGTCAATAAGGCACAGACTTACAGATAGCTCGCTAGCGGTAATTAAATGCTCATAATCAATTGTGCTACTTGCTTACTTCTGTCATGCTCGCTAAATCACAGAAGCAATTTACATTACAGCTAAATGTATAAGAAGAAAATACATACTGTGGGGGTGGGTGGGGGTCCTGTCAATGATTGCTTTAGGGCTCTACTGAGCTTTCTGGAGGACATATATAGGTTTCCAATAATGCTTCTTCTCTGCGAATTCCAATAGTGCTTCTGTAACATTAAACAATAGAAAAGGTTTGATTGAGATGACCATCTTCAGAATATGGGATTTTGTATGTTTTAGCACCCAATCCAATATTTAAAGGCATAAAACACAATGGCCAATAAGTAATAAGTAGTATTGAAGATGATGTTATTAAGATAGGTCGGAGAGAGAGAGAGAGCAAATATTTCAACATGTTCGGTTTTATACCTTAAACCAATTCTGCTAGAAACAAGAACCAATACCATTTTGCCCTGACTGGTTTTCTTCAAAGAAAGTCTGCTTAATCAAGTTGTTGACTAAAAACCTGAGTAAATATAAATATTACATACATTTACAAATAGTTTAGATGTAACAGTCATTCTAAAGTTAATTGTGCCTAAGTTGTTCAGAAGGGTATTCGGGGAGGCGCTCTGTTAATTGACCATTTGTCTTTCTAGTCAGATTGTGAAAATCCCAGTGTCTCTTTTGTAGATGTTTCATTTTAAGAGTACATTCAGCCATACAGTGTCTAATCATAAGCTTTTCGCTTCAGCATGGGAGTCAGAACTGAACAGTTAAAGACACCTACACAGTTTATTCGTGGATGGGATTAACCATGGATGTGATAACCGTGACACGATGAAACAAGTGGCAGGCAGCCAGAGAATGCTCGTCTCCCTCGGCCAAGCGCTTAGTCAGAGAAGACCAGCAGTATCCCCGCATAGAAGGCAGAGTCACGGCGCTATGCCAAACGTGGGAACAGAAATAATCCCCCACCATCCCTGCAATGACCGAGCAGAAATGGAGAAGGTGGTTGCTGTTTCGCAGTACACAGACTGGCAGACTAACTCACAGCTCCACATCCAATTATATTCACTGGAGGTCATTTGAGATGAACTCATTGGAAAAGAAAGCCAGGCACATTATGTATTAGTTCCTGTTGTACTTTGGCCTCTCTGATGGGCACACCACTGGCAGAGCATGACTAATACATTATCCCAGTGTTCTTGCATTCTCTAACTCCTCAAAGCTGACTGTCAACGGCATCTAAAACTATCATACTAATTAGAGAGCAGCTTCAGAATGGACACATTTCAACTCTTATAGTTATGTAACATGAATGCGGTCACACCCAGCATCTGCAAACTGTCAGGCATTCACAGGCTTTCAGTCCTGATTATTAGGAGTAGACACGATCTGTGGGGTTGACTGGATAAAAAATCTTCATTATTCCAATCAGGTTTGATAGATATTTTATAGAAACACTGGAGACATCATCTCTCCTGGTTTAGACTTTACTTTTCAAGCAACTGAGGCTTCGTCATTCAAGCTGTGGCAACTGGTCATGTCACTGCCTCAAGTCAAGAGAGCGAACAAGGTGCCCAAGCTGTCCTGTACAAGTGAACGGACCATGGGATGTTTTTCAGCTTAATTATTTGACAGTGTCCTCAACTGCACTGGCTGTGTGCTCTGAGCAAACCACAGGCCCCGAGTAATTAACTTCCCATCAGCTGAATAACGGAAACACAAAGAGATAGTATCAGTGTTGAGTAATGACCTTAAGATACCACAAGAACAGTCATTAAATTTGGCCTTAAAACTCCTTGCTTAGACATGCACTGCAGGTAGACAGGTCCGGATATTCAATATTGTGTAACGCTGCAGGCATTTTTTGGGGAAAAGTTGTTCATTTTTAGAAAGTTCAATGTCATCTGAATACAAATTCACTATATAACATTTTATTCAGGGCCCCAGCATTTAGTAATTTTTAGTGAAATATCAATGCATTTGGTCATAGGCGAGGTTATGCTGGTAGATAGGCTACAAATTTTAACTTTCATATATCACCAAACAACTATACCAGTTTTTTCAGCAACATTAGGACAATCATGTTTGTGCATTACAAGTTACCTGAAATGTAATGTTTACATATTCAAATGAGGGTTAATCTGCTAAAATATGTGTTAATATGTATATATCTGAAACTGAAAACTACATAAAGCCAAGGGGAAAAAACAGTAGGCTGTATCGTTTTGTGGATATAATGGTGCCCAACTAGTATGGTTGGTCCCTATAAACACCACAGAGATGTTCTAGTAAAAATAATGCTGGCACCCAGGTTTTAACTCCCTTACTTTGAGAGTTCAACACCCAGCCTCCACCCATATCGCTTGCCAAATTCCTGCCGGAAATAAAACCATGAATGACTACTAAATGACAACTGAAACTTAAAAGCAATAAGACTGACATTATGGTGGTGGCCCATGCATCACTGGTGGTGTTTTTTTAGATGTGGATGGCTGTTCTGTTCTGATCACCCCATCCTCAGAGGTTCACAATCTTTAACACATCATTGTCATGCCTGTCTTTCCAGGCTCACATTAAAAACACATCAAGTCCATCACTTTCCATCTAACAAAAAAAAAAGACTCTGGCCTTCACTCTCTCTGTGACAGACTCTCTCTGTGCGAAGAAAAAGCATGTTTACCTTTGGAATTGAAAACATCCATGATGCATCTAAAATGCTGTGTGCAAAAGTATGTGAACCTGTGGGATTAA
>CM050214.1:28012706-28022706 GCA_027475355.1 Coilia nasus
GATTCGCCACAGGGGTCATGTGTGTGTGCTTAACACCCCCTCTGGTGCCTATTCCATACAGCAACAACACAGCTGACCTCTGTAGGATTCTGGGGTTTTCTATACGAGGCTAACTTAATTTCTTTCCTTCATTAGCCAACAATGTGTGTATTTTTATGAGTGAGCTAGAGTGCTCTATATAGTGTGTGTGTGTGTGTGTGTGTGTGTGTGTGTGTGTGTGTGTGTGTGTGTGTGTGTGTGTAGCTGAGACAGCGAAGTGCCACGCAGGCACCACTCCATCCGCCTCACCATATCTTAGTTGTTGTTCTGACCCCAAGGTCGGATTGGCCTGGCTCATGGCTCGTTGTACGGCTCCCATGGGCACCCTAGCAATACCTATTAGCGTCAGCAGTCCGGCTCCGCAGGGGATCCATTGTCCCCACATGACACCCTCGGATGTCCCGTGGCGCCACGTTTGACAGATATACGTTAGATTAGGTCAATTGGGCAATTGCCATCTGTGGTTTTGCAGAGACTTCGTGTTCCCAAAACAACACCTTGTCGTTCTGCTAAATTTGTCATGCTTGCACGCCTTAAGTCGGACTTCGGGTCCCTGAGGACTCAGGTGGGGGCCCTGTCTAAGTAGACGGGGTACAAGATACCGCTCTTTTTTTTCCAAAAAATCACAATAATAAATAATACATTTTATTGCCTTTCAAAACACCGAAGGTCACAACACTTATTGGCAGTATTGTGCCTTATTTTTCTATACCAGTTCACAACAGGTACAAAATGTCTTTTTGACTACTGCTGCTTCTGAACATAAAACACAAAGCTCACTGCTTTTACCTCAGAATTTAACACCTCAGAACCTGGTGATTGTTTTAATAAATTAGTAAATAAGTCAGTATGTACATAAGAAACTAATCAGATAGACAGACAGACAAGAAATCTCTGCTATGACGAGGGTGGTGATTGCCTCAGAAGTGTAAACACAGTACTTAAAGGTGTTTTATTCTCAGGTTCAGTTTAAAATATCTTAAAATGCTGTCTGGTTCAACTCAAAGTCGAGGCTGCAGCCTGATTTTGAACCGAGCGGGATGAGGAGAAGGGGGGTGGGAGCCTGCTGGAGTGCTGGGGAGGGGAGGGGAGGGGAAGGGAGGGGAGGGGAGGGGAGGGGAGGGGAGGGGAGGACATCAGAGGTGTGCTACTGACTCCGTGAGACAGAGTGAAGGACACGCTGCACTTTTTGAGACAGACAGAGGGAGGTCTGAGTGCTGAGGACTGCAGGCCTTCACAGGACGGTGTGTTCAAACTCAGAAACAAAGTGTGTTTGATGGTGACTGAGAGGAGACGGTGGGTTGCTCAAACGCTACCTATGAGATGAAAGCCAAACGGTCACCTCACTTGGCAGTGGGTGGAGTGGCTAGAGGAGGAAATGGCGTTGGAGCAGTGGGGTGGGGTGGGGTGGTGGTGTGGTTAGGTTAGGTTGGGTTTTGGAGCAGTGCATTGCTGTGAAGACCACGCTCGCTCGGCTTTGACAGTAATGGAAGGTGGCAGATGTCTCCAACAGCTGCTTCTAATAGCAGGCCCCTTATCCTACAAAGGCAACCGACCCGCGCACCAGCACTGCTACTACCCCAGCCCATCCTCTCAGGTCGTCCTCAACAAGGAGGATTTAAGAGCGGAAGAGAGAGCCCGCTGCGCCAAAGCCTTTTTCCAAACAGCTAAATGGTTATGGCCTTCCTGAAGGCGCCGTCTTTAATGTCGGCCATGCAGCTGTTGCTACAGCCCTGTGCCTCTCTGAAGATGGATAGATGTTACCACTTCATAACTGATGCTGCTGACGGTAATAGTATTATTCTGTTAACATTCCCTTGTCTACTGTTCTGTGTTTTAAATAAATACACAAAGAATTGTAATATCAATATTTCTAACCCTAACCCTAGGTTTTTGTTACAGTTTTTCTCAATTGGTTTGGTACATTTCTCACATCAGAATTGAAATTCTCAAAAGTTCTTGTTCAATTGTCACATCATCATGCCATTTGTGCAGATGAAAAAGGCAATTTCTCATTGCATTGAACAAATTGCAAATGCTTTTGTCCATCCATGCAAATGATTGTGTACAATTCTCAGTTTTTTCATACATTATCAATTGCCTGTGTCATGCTAATCAAAATGCTTTGTTATGGGAATCTATCAAATAGTCTCACTCCTCAAAACATTTAGGCTATAGTTCATCATATAAGTCTTAACATGCAAAATGATTTACCAAGCTATCATGTCAAGCACATTTCTATACATTTCCATAAGACATTTGTAAATATGATCTAAATTGGTAAATTGCTTGAATCTAGACTTTTTCTAATGAAGACAGTTGAGAAACCAATGATCACCAGTTTTCTGAATGAGCTCAAGGGAGCATCTCATGAACAATCTACTGGAAAGTATATAACCAGAGCACAATACAAAGTTACAATGTCTGACAATGAAAGGACAAGAAAATGGACAACAACAGGGAGAAGGAGAGGAAGAGGGGTGAGGCTGCATGGTGGAGGATTTTGAAGAGGATGGATTAGGCACTCCAGAAGATGCTATCCACGCTTCCGGTGTCACGTGGGTGAAAATTCGTGGCCTGACAGACGGGAATGTGAGAAAGATAAGGATTTAGAATTTAGGGAGATGTTCATATTTTTTGTTTACTTACTGTATGACCTATGTTTATATTTTTGACCTATGTTTACTTACTGTATTTTACCTTTGTTCTGTCCAGTACTGTCTTTTTTTTCTTTACGCACTGCAATGTCAATGTCTGCCAATAAAGAAGTCATTCTGTAAATGTGAATCTTGTCTTTTACAATCAATCAATCTTATACATTGTATGAGGTGAAATGTACACTTGTCATCCCACCTAAACCACATTTTACATCAAAATGTCCCTTTGAAGTGCACTATTCAATTGCCAACATGACTAATGAATTTGACTGTCTTATCCGTACACAGTGACACAATGACTAAACATTCTGATGGCACTGACGCGTATATTGACACAAAAACTTGCTTTTGAGGGATGAACTAAGCATTTTGAGCAAGAGACTGGCTTTTGCAGGTGATCCACGGTGTTTTGCTATTTGTCCAAACCGTTTTGAGAAATGCACTCGATCTTCTGCAAATTGCAAGAAAGATTCGAAAAATGTACCAAAGTGATAGAGAAAAACTGTAATATGTTGACATGAGAGACCAAATGTTAAACCTGGCTGTAAGTCAAAGGATCTTGGCCTAGTTGAGAAAGAGTGAGCAAGACTGTGAACCCCGTGGTGTAAAACCATTAAGAAGAAGGTCTCATATACTAATAACTTAAAAAAAAAAAATCAGTTCGACCTTGACATAAACAGGGGTAAGATCAAATAAGTCCATTCAGCAACCATGGCACTGAAAGTGATGGCTAACTAGGTGTAGTGAAAGACAATCATCACTTCAGTTTTTCCCACAAAATACTTTTACTTTTTGCCTGGGACTGAAGAAAATGTTTAAATGCCACTGACTGTGTAAGAGAGACTGTGTCTCACTACTGAGTGTAAGTGAGAAGAAAAAAAGTAGTTGAATAATCTTTTTTTTTCATGACTGTGCCATGACTAGCATGACGTGTTATTCCAGTCATCTCAATATTTTTGCAAAAGGTGCGTGGACCAGCCAGGTATCAGCTCCTGGCCTAACAGACAAAATGTCAAAAAGGCTTTGAGCACCAGTTGGCTATACATCAGCTTTTAACAGAGGAAAGCCCCACATCCACCTTATTATAGTAAAAACGGCCATGCAGCTAACAAGCACTTTGCGCTGAAGCAGGCAATTTATTCCAAAGTAGTAACATCTCTGTCTGGGAGGCTGTGCTGTGCTGGCAGGATGCGCACCAAACCCTCTATGCCCACAATTAACTAGCCACTGGTGATATGGATGCTAATTTAATGAACAGCAGCATATATTGACTGCGCTTCTCATGGGGCTTGTGAACACAGGATTACTAATGTTAATGTAATTTTCCGAAGCAGAAAGGAAATGACTGGTCTCTTCTCTGCTCATGGCACGCCACAGCGCACTTCATGAATTTCCATCTCATATGTTTTTCTTTTTTTCCTTTCTCCTTATCTGTGTCCAGTCTCCCTGCCTCTCATTTGTCAGCTGCCTGGATTTTAATTCCGGCATTATCTATGCCTCATATTCCCCTTCATCTTCGTCTCCATGCTTGTTGATCACAGACGTTTGAGTGATCCCATTGCAAAAGGCTGTCAGTGCGTGTAGGTGGGGTATTTTCATTCCAGCTGGCTTTTTCAAGACATGGCCAAGTGTTCTTTTTGCCAGCCAGTGTTATACAGTGAGTACTTCGGTGTTTTGGCTAATGAAAGTGCAGAAAGCAGACTGTGGCAAATTATTAGATGCAAATATGATTTCAGCTCGATGGATTACTTTAGGGGACTTACATAAACCCTGTTTCAGCCACCTTGTTTGTATATGTGCACGCTGTACTCTATGTCATGTCAAACACTGCAGTTAGCTGAAAAACAGTGTTTGGGCTCTATGCTTGTTAAATCATTCAATGTGTTTTACAGGTTTGTTTTTAATTAAGCACAGTTTGTTCAGAAGGTTCTCAAATTTTCCAGGTTGTTGCGAGACATGACATTTACATGCCAAACACACACTGCTTGTAGAAAGGCGTGGACAGCCTTGCTGACATTAACATTTTACTAGCTGGCTTCTCCTTACATTTGATTACTTAGCTTCTTCTGAAACGTGGCTGTAAGTACTGGCAGGGTAGACTACCTGCTTCAAGAGTCTGTATACGTCATACAAGTCATGACCTTGGTGTTCATAGCCTTTTGCAGCAATTGAAACCTATCAGGTTTTTCACCAACAGATGATTTTTTTGGGTGTTTAACTTACCCTACGTTAAGATTTTGACACCAACAATAGACCAAGAAGAAATTTATACAGGAGACATTCTCTATGGCCACAGCTTCCTATAATGTAAAACATCTGTTTGCTATTTTTTAATCCATTTGACTTTTTGACAAAGGTATTATACATTTTCCAAAAATCCTAAAATGAAATATATTGCAGTAGTGTGTTGCTGTCAGTGGAGATTATTATCTTTGTTTTTTACCAATGAAATGGGGCAAATAAAAGGCTTGTTTATATACCACTGAGATGATTGCCTCTGGATTCAGCACTCTGAAAGAACTCTATAAAGGAAAGTTTTGGCAGCACCCCGATTTCTGCACTTTCTGAGCTGAACACACATAAACACACACCCACAAACCCACACACACACACACACACACACACACACACAGACAAACACACACATATACACAGACACACACACACAGACAAACACACACACACACACACACACACACACACACACACACACTAAACAACTGCCACAGACCTGAATGAGAACACTCTTCTCAGATATGCGTGGGGACCACCGTGAAGTGAAGTGCATTACAGATCCTTAGCAATTCTGCCAAGGCTTACGTGTGCTCTGAATATGAATGACACTGATACCAATTCAGTGCCGTCAAATACCATTTCAGTCATGATCGATGGTTATCTCAAAATTCATAACAGTCATTAACTTGCCTTGAAGTGAATGACGGAACGGTGTGATTGAAAGGTTTAGGAATGATTTTTCCTCCGAGGTCCTCGGAAA
The DNA here is from genome assembly GCA_027475355.1 of Coilia nasus. Lineage (NCBI taxonomy): Eukaryota > Metazoa > Chordata > Actinopteri > Clupeiformes > Engraulidae > Coilia > Coilia nasus. The sequence goes on from CM050214.1 coordinate 28,018,398, forward strand.
TTGCATATCTTATTCAGCAGAGTCTGATGACTTGGATATTAGGATACATGAGAGGTTCATTCTCCTGCCTGCCACACATACCATATGTTAATTGTCTAATCTCTATACACAGCTTATGCTGTTTTCCCAAGAATTACATAAAATGTAATTCAAGATCCTTCACTCTTTATCTACCTCTACACAGAATGGTGTGGCAGTGGAAAGTACTTGAACATGAATTATTTTGCAAACTAAATCAGAACAACAGCTTACATTTGACCTCTAACGTGGAGCTCTTTTTATCTCTTTAGGTAAAACATAGATTTGCTTACCTCTACACAAATAATTTAAACATGAAAAACCAAATAGCTCAGTCATATTACAGTATTTCCAGCAAATGTAACTATTAAAAATAAGGGAACACAGCAACGCATTGTATCAAATCTGATTCTGGGCCTAGGTCTCTGTATGTCTTCATATTTCGTCGTCAAACCTTTCTTCCTTTAGGTGCATGTCTAGCATGTCTAAAACTACTAGGCAAACTACCACCTGCATGGTCTGTGGACATCACGCTCACCACACGTTATGCACATTTTTCCTCATTAACACAGCTAGCAGGATGTGCCTCGGATGAAAAAATACATACAGGTAATATACATAATACACAAAGCTGAAATGATCGCAACCTTAAGTCAGTGTTATATTTGTTAAAGTAAAGCAAAAATGACAAGGAAATAGATGAAATGGTAATGCATTAAATAAGACAATTAAAAAGGAAACATAGACAATGGACCTAAATATGAATTTCTATAACCCACCACAGCCTTATAGCCAGTTTCACTAAATACTAATTAATAATTACATCCAGATCTCCATAAGCACTAAATAATGGTGCTTGACTGTCCAGTACCTGAGCTGGCACATCACTGAAGCATTGAAGTCTTGGCAAACACAACGTAATGATTTTCAAAAGAGTTAATTCCCTCTAAGCAAAAGTAAATAGACTCCACAGTCTCACCGATGGCATTTTCTCAAGGTCACTTCTGTTCAACAACCCCCGAACAGCCCCCCACCCCCACCACCACCCCTCCACAGGTCTCCTTCCATCCTGTGGTCACAATCAGAAGCCCTGCTGCTGTAAGGCTGGGCCCCTGCCTCAGGCAATTGTGTCTTGCGGTAATTAAACACCATGTTTAAATTGTCTGCCAATCCATAACCTATTGCACCAGATTGAGCCGCTGTCATTGATTGGCTCTGTCATTTCAAAGAGCAGGGAAAGGCAGGTTAATTGGAAATTGCTTTAAGGATATTCTGTTCCCATGCAAACTCAAAGGCAATGAGAATGAGGGGGCATGTGGAGAATGCAGACCTTCGGCCAAGGCCAAATGTCCTATCCTGCAATGCTAGCGGAAAGGAGAAATAATTAAGAGATCTGCCCCGTGATTCGGAACAACCCCAAAATGTAATCAGTTCTTTCTTGCCCCAAACTACAACAACACCCCCACCCCTTCATCAACACCACCACCATCACCGCAGCCAACTTTAATTATTGTCGCCCCCATAGACTTTGTGTAATTTTGCTGACAAAAAAACAAACAAAACAAACATAAACATAGCCTCCCTAAGGGAGGAAATTAAGATATCCTTATTTATTTTATCATTTACACATTTATTTTCATTTATCCCATTTCCCTATTTTAATTAATTGATTTACAGAAAGTGCATATTGTGTTGATTCTCTGTGCACCAAAACAACACACAGTATCAGGAAAAAGCTACTCTCTTTTCTCAATTGCAAATCACACACAAATTTTATTCAATTAAACGATTACAAATAAATAACTGGTCCAGATGGCAGTTTTTGTTGTTTGTTTGTTTGTTTGTTTGTTTGTTTTTCAAGCTGTCCTTGAATCAACCCAAGAACCAATTTCCCCCTCTCCTCTCATCCTGGTCTGGCCTGGTGTCTTCAGTGGAGAAATCCTGAGGTTCTGTCTCTACCTCTCTTGTCATCCCCAAGTAGTTTAGTTTCGTAGAAGAAGGACGACCTTGTTTACCCCCCAGCAGCTAATTCACAGTTATTTTCACTAAGACCACCAGAGGCATTCTGGGTATTATATTTCAGGCACCCAGTCAAGCCTCACAGGAAAGTTTCATGTCCTTTGACGCCCTGCGAATGTATGTCTAGGTACCTGTGTGTGTGTGTGTGTTTGTGTGTGTGTGTGTGTGTGTGTGTGTGTGTGTTTGTGTGTGTGTGTGTGTGTGTGTGTGTGTGTGTGTGTGTTTGTGTTTGTGTTTGTGTGTGTGTGTGTGTGTGTGTGTGTGTGTGTGTGTGTGTGTGTGTGTGTGTGTTTGTGTGTGTGTGTGTGTGTGTGTGTGTGTGTGTTTGTGTGTGTGTGTGTGTGTGAGTGTGTGTTTGTGTGTGTGTGTGTGTGTGTGTGTGTGCCTGTGTTTGGTGTTTGTGCGTGTGTTAGCACATACAAAAACCCAGAAAGAGGGAGAAGAAAGAGAGAAAAGAAGAGAGAGCGAAACTATTCGTTCGCTTGGAAAAATGCCCCTGTCTTCCGTTCCCCTTGTGTACCCATTGATCTAGCTGCGTCTGGTTGGGGCTCAGTATTAAATTACCTCAGGGTCCGGAGTGAACCTACTCCAGCGCCTGTCTCACCTCCCCTTTGTTCTGCTCAACACTTGCTATAATAGAAAGTGTTTTACACTGGGGGGACCAGGTCCAATCTTGGCTCAATTTTTCCTCCCTGTGTTCCATTAAAGCACATTGTGCCTGCTCTTTTGTAGGCCCTGATGGAGGGGAGAACCTCCTCCACAAAGGGGCTCCATCCGTGTTGTTGTACAGTGACAACAAACATTTCAATTGAGTTTGGATGCGGAGGGCTGTCGGATGGGGGGGAGGAGGGTAATCTGCCTCCGGTCGCACAGCGTGCCCTCGTTAAGGTAATAAAGACTCTCTGAGGTGATCCCGCGAGGAACAGTTCTGAGAATCCCTTACACAGATTAGGTGATAAGGGAATAAAAGAGATGTAGGACATTAAGTGACAGGCAAATGCATCATCAACCACTCACTCCACTCTACGAGGTAGTTTCTTTAGACAACATCTTTCACTAACAAGTAATAGTAATGTTGGTAATTTTGTTGCCATAAATGTATTTCAGGGAGGTAAATAATCTAATATATTCTGAGTCAATTCAGTACTTAGAGCAACTTACAGTGCAATGTTCCAGCACCATTACACCTTTGACAATAAAAAAAAACATACCAGTTTTAGATGTCCTATTAGGTCAGTCTCCACGAGGGTTTGACAACCCTAACAACCTGACATCATGCGGAAGTGCAGAGGAATGGATCATCCGGCTGCAAAACCGCAGGACCTGCTGACCACCATAAATCTTCTTGGCACATTCCCAGGTCATAATTGGGAGGGCTCTCCAACAGGTCTCTGGCCTGTCTGCCCCCACCTCCTCCTCCACTGCTCCATCTGTGGGTCAGGAGATGGTCAGGCCTTTTCAAGCCCTTCAGTTAGCAAGGGGTGGAGAGATCATTAAATTGCACCACACAGACGCTCCCGCAGACTGACGTAAGACGTGTAATGCAATGCTTTGGCCTTTCATGTGCCTCACCTGTAATGGCTTATACATGACAGGACACGTACATTTCATCACCAATCCTTTCCCTTTGGGGGCAGAGCCATATGATGCTCATGTGTTATCTCCCATAGGGCAGGGCAGGAAGCAAACTTTAAGGGGGCTTTCGCGGGCATTCGCTCCAGTCGTGCCATTGAAGGTCACCGTACAGCACGACCCCCAGGAGCATGACACCGACCGGCATGACAGCGGCCATAAATTTCCCTGGATGGCTGAGGCCAGAAGGCGAGGCGTGTGGAGGCGAGGCACGTGGAGCGAGGCGCATGGAGGCGAGGCGCGTGGAGGTGAGGCGTGTGGAGGCGAGGCGTGTGGAGTCGAGGCGCGTGGAGGGGAGGCGCGTGGAGGGGAGGGGCGTGGAGGCGTGGAGGCGTGGTGCGGCGCGGCGCGGTGTGGTGCAGGGACGTGGCATGGTGACACGACACAGCGTGGGGCAGGGTGAAGATAAGAGCACCACTCATTACAGCTGCCCTCCCCCCTCCACTTTACAGACTCTCACTCATCTGGAGGAGTGGTCGTGGGGGTGCCGAGAGGACGAGGGGAATCTGTGGAAAAATCCCCGGCGGTAAAAAAAGCCCCATCCTCCCTCATTGGGTAGACTCATAGCTGCGCCGAGTAGAAGGAGCAGGAGCACTGCACTCATCTTTTGGAGATATCAGGAAATTGCTCTGTAAAAGTG